>JAZHYW010036402.1:0-99108 GCA_037355805.1 Ixodes ricinus
GTGCCGTCTCTCACGACGCTGCACAAAGAAGAAACATTTGTTGCATATCAAATACAAAACTTGCATTGATCGCGAACCTTTTGCTGCGTGGAGTTTTCACCCCCGGATATAATTTATTCAGCAAGAACAAATCGCGATGACTACCAGCATAGAGTGAGATGACGTCACGTGCAAATTACGTTAAACAGCTCAGATTTCTGGTGAAATGTGATGTCCGCAACACTAGCAGCAAATGTCCCATTTTTAAAGCTTTGCAGTATATATAGCAGTTTCTCGATTATATACGGCACCTTAATGAAATGTTAGAGCGCATGACGGATAAAGCACAGAGTTGTAAAGTGAGGGCCCGAAACAAGTGCACGGAAAGCAGTTGTCGGACGCCCACGCAGCTAAAAAAGTCCCATTGCTTCTAGGCGAGAGCGAAGGCCGTAAGGAAATCCGCTCTCTAGCCTGTGCCACAGAAGAACATGGCAGGGCAGCACTGATTATCTCGGTCAGTTTTATTTCGCAACACTGATCGCGGTCTCCTGCCAAAAACGAAAGAGAAGCGCGAGGAAACTTTACGAGTCGTGATCCTGGATGTTTGTCACTAGTTGCAAAGGACAATAGTCATGGTGGGTGTAAAAAGCACGGTGGAAGCTTGGAGTTGTCGCATTATTACACTAACACTGTCAATGTTGATCGTCTGACATTACTCTTATTACAGTAAAATTTAAAAAAAGAAATAAAACATTGACCGCATCTCCACGTGGTGAATGATGTTGATTGGGGCGAAGCTCTGGTGGTGCTGTCTGCGTAGACGCTGAGCCGCAGCATGCCGAGCCTTTCGTTCGTTTTCATCCATGTCAGAAAGAGAATGTGTGGTATGGAACGTGGTTATATACGCATTTGAGCATTTGACTGCAGCGCCCTTTCGTCTATAAACGTCAAGCGAATGCATGCAAAAGTTGAACGCGATTATATACGCATTTGACCGCAGCGCCCTCTCCTGTATAGACGTTGAGCGGCTACATGCACCATGACATCCCAGTTCTTGAGTTACTACCACATCTCAGAGCCCCACCATGTCGCGCAATCTTGGCCGAGTGGTTAAGGTGATGGACTAGAAATCCATTGGGGATTCCCGCGCAGGTTCGAATCCTGTCAACTGCGCAAACAATTTTTTTCATATTTTTTTATCTTTTTCTTGCTTTATACGAGCACGTGAGCTCACGAGCAGGAACACG
This sequence comes from Ixodes ricinus, assembly GCA_037355805.1. Taxonomy (NCBI): domain Eukaryota; kingdom Metazoa; phylum Arthropoda; class Arachnida; order Ixodida; family Ixodidae; genus Ixodes; species Ixodes ricinus. The sequence continues at coordinate 1,227 of JAZHYW010036402.1, forward strand.
AGCGCCGGACGCTGGACGGACGGGCGGACATGGCTAGCCCCTAATGGGGTATCCACACGAAGGAGAAATCCGCCACTTTCCTCCGCGGAGCGCGCATCACGTGAGACATACGTCATCCCTTTTTGACGTCTCGCGGCGCCGTTCTCCTCCGTGGCGGAGGCGCGGAGGCTTCGTACTGTTAGCACGAAAGCTCCGCAGTGCGCGTGGCGGAGCCGAGGACGGAGTTTCCCGGGTTGTTGACGTCACGACATCCGTCCGCGGAGTTCTCCTTCGTGTGGATACCCCTTAAAGGGGTATCCACACGAAGGAGAAATCCGCCACTTTCCTCCGCGGAGCGCGCATCACGTGAGACATACGTCATCCCTTTTTGACGTCTCGCGGCGCCGTTCTCCTCCGTGGCGGAGGCGCGGAGGCTTCGTTCCATCAGCACGAAAGCTCTGCAGGTGCACGCGGCGGAGCCGCGGACGGAGTTTCCCGGGTTAATGACGTCACGACATCCGTCCGCGGAGTTCTCCTTCGTGTGGATACCCCTTAAAGGGGTATCCACACGAAGGAGAAATCCGCCACCTTCCTCCGCGGAGCCGCGCATCACGTGAGACATACGTCATCCCTTTTTGACGCCTCGCGGCGCGTTCTCCTCCGTGGCGGAGGCGCGGAGGCTTCGTGCTGACAGCACGAAAGCTCCGCAAGTGCACGCGGCGGAGCCGGTGACGGAGTTTCCCGGGATGTTGACGTCACGACATCCGTCCGCGGAGTTCTCCTTCGTGTGGATAGCCCCTTAAGGAGCTTCGCCCCTAAACAAACGACGTAGGGAGGGTTTAGCTTGGTTTAGCCCATCGTGCTACGCTTTTGGTAGCACACTTCACGTGTAAGGGTTTTATTAGTCGCTTTTCCCGAGCATCAGATTTGAGTCACGACAACTGGCTTCCTGCTACTTCACTGAGATGCCCAGCTGTTAAATGGGTAATAAGTTAATAACGAACTAACCCCAAGACAACGTTTAGGACACAACGCTGTTGTGTATAGAACTGAATAATCTGTCTCGCTACCACAGGAATGAAGTGAAGCGTACCAAATGAGAGAAAGAGAAAGTGAAGGTCAGTCATGGCTGCGCGCATGCACATCTGATAAAAAAGCGTCTATACGGCAAGGCAGAGCCGTTTATACAGTCAAGGACAAAATCAGTGCCACCCTACGAATTTTCTTGAACAAATAGTTCATCAATTTTGGCCATAACTCAACAGTGGTACAATCGGCAAAAAAAAAAAAAAAGAAAAAAAGAAACCACAACAACAACACCAAAAGAACTTGCTATTACGCTTTTTGCTGACTTTAGACAAATCTGAGCAACGTTTACTGAAATCAAAAACTAATACGCGCAAATATTCTATCCTGTTTACGCTAACATTATCTTTCGAGCAGGAAAGCATATATATTAAAATGACCTTTTTGTGTCTAAAGAAGGGGGATATTTCTTTGCAGTTCTAAATTTGTTTCAGAAACACTAAAACGCAAAATTAGGAAAAAAGGCCACGACATGCAAACGAGCATATATTTAAGTTTGTATGGCTGAAGTTCCAATACCTTGTGTTGCAAACTAACGGCAGTGCATTTGTTTTACGAAACAATGTTTGCCTATATTTGCCACTTTTATTAATTTTTCCGCAAGCCAAGAGGATAAATCTTAATGATGTTTGGCGCACATTTTGAGGCTATACTCATTAATAACTGTTACAAGTTTCAGACGTAAAAATCGAGCAGCTGTCGTGGAAATCGATCGTGAATTTACTCACATGAAGCCTATATTGCAAAAAATATAACACTCAGTATAAAATGAAAATGAAAAAAGAACCACGATATGCAAAGCAAGCACTATTTATCTACACATCTTAAAAGTTTGAACCAAATCAGTCCAACATTAAACTCTGCCCATTCGTACTACCAAACCATGTACCACCAAAAACGTCACTTTACACATGCTCACAGTGAGCAGAATTTTTAATATACTCATATATATTTTTATATCAAGGTGAGGACCATTTTCTGTTCTATATATTCGCTTATAAAGCATATTTTCAGGAAGAAGCGAAGCGTGATAATTGCGATTCAAACACCTGCTTATATCGTAGTTTTTTTATGGCCGCCGTGGGGCCTCAGCCTTAAAACATTGAAACCGTTTTAGTTTATGCAAGTCATTAAACACTAGTGTTTAATCACCACGTGCCAAGATGGATGTTTTTTAAACATTAGTCGACTGTACGGCAATTATTTTTCGTTTCTTTGCGTGACATGTACATACGTATGAATGTGCTTTCATTATGGATATTGTTTTATGAATATATCTGCCACTCCTGTAACAGCCCTGTGATAAGGCTAGCACCAGCAGCGCCTGCAGAACCTCTATTTCTCACTTGAAGGAACTGCAAGGTGCTGGTTCGAAAACCATGAAGCTTCGTTGACCTCGTGGGACATTTGCGAAAATGAGCTCACGCAAACATTCGCCAGGCAACACCGAAGAGAGAGGGCTTAAGACCTGCTGCAATCGAGGACCCAGGGCCCTAACGAGAGCGTCACGAGCTTTGTGGAAGACGTCCTTCGCCTGAGCTCCCGCGCCAATTCTCAAGCCACCGAGGAAAAGAAGCTGCGTATTTTGATGCGTGGCGTGAAGGACGACATCTTTGGTGGACTCGTACGCAACCCACCGAAGACCGTTCAAGAATTCGTCACCGATGCGACAAAATCGAGCGTGCTCTGCAAGCCCGAGTGAGTCTCGCCCCAGCGCTCGATCCTGCTGTTTCGCCGACATCGACACCTGCGACGCAAACTTCTATTTTGTTTTGGGCACAAGTTTTGGGCACATTAAACGTTTAGTTTCTTCAGTTATACTTCTCCTCATCATTTGTCATCAATATCAACAAATTAATAAGTAATAAATAAATATATAAATAAAAGCGCCCAGTATGCAACCGCTGATTTATGCACAATGTAATCTTATCTCGTAGGCATCAATTTCACTCAAAATCATCAAGATTAATCTGCACCAATGTTAGTTCTTCAAGACGTTGGATTCTTCGAGAGAGCGTGTTTTCTGTAAGTTCCAGTGAAGAGAATCAGTGTGCTCCAGGGTGTAAGATAGACAGGTGGGGAAACGGCCCATAGAGGCCTACCGCAGCGCCGTGACCGGATTGTGTACTCGTCTGCTTGCGGGTACCCTCGATTTGCGACAGATGGCGCTGCGGCGAGAAGAAAAAGAATTTCCGTCAGTTTAGCCGGTCGCCACCGGTCACCCCACTTGGTCGGCCACCCGGAGTGAGAGTTCGCGGTGCTCCACATAGATGGCGCCACAGGAAAAAGAAACCCGGGGTACACAATCGGGTCGCTCACCTGCCTATCTTACACCCTGGTGTGCTCCCACATTGCTCTTTCGTGTACCTAAGACGTCTCCCGTAAAAGGGGAAGGGGGATTTTTATTGAACTGTTTGTTTTGTTCATCAAGCCGTTTTTTTTTATTTTCATCTTGTATTCACCTGGCGTTTGAAAAATATTTCATAAACTTTCTCATTTGCAATAAAACAAATCTGACACCAAAAATTGCAAGCTCGGTATTTCATAAGTTTGTTTATGCTCTAAAGTTACACTTACTCAGAACATGAAATGCTGTTTCGTAGTTGTGTGCAGTAATGACGAACTAATTACATTGTGATTACATACCTTTTGGCTGGAAGAAATTCGTAAAGTAATAAATTTACGTTGTGTCAAATTTTAGCTAAGTATAATAAGCGAGGTACTTTAGATATGAAATATTGATGTAATTTAGGCGCCTCTGCTTGCTGGTCATTGTGGAAGCGTGTTTGTGTTTTCGCTTCATGCTCTTAAAACGCAAACATTAAAATATTTGTGGCCACAAACGTTTTATAAAAGTTGCGGTAAAATTCGAAGTCATTAAGTTTTTTGTTTTGTTTGTGCTAACAGACGACAGGGACGTGGGCAAAATGCCAACATAATTTGGCTTGTAAAGCCCCCCCCTTCCCCCCTCCCCCCTCTTTTTTTACGCAGGAGAGATGATGAAAAGGGCAACGAAAACAAATTGAGTTCGCGCAAAAATCAAAGCGAAAAAAAAGCAATAACAACAGCCAGCGGACAACAGTCAGGCGGCGCCAGCAGAGTGAGAGTCCACGGTTATACCCTGTTTCTTTGTAACTTGGCAAAGGATGGACGATAAGCCGGACATTGCGTGCCGACGGCTTCAATACGCGCTACATATAAGAGCGCAAAGCACACAGGTTGGAGCGTGACTCAGCGAAAAGCCTGATACTTCTTCGCACTAAAAGCGCACTCCGGTGACACACGTTCCGATTGGCCCACGAGAGCCGTAGCTTCCGACGTACTGGCATGTTATGCGATCAAGGCTTCCTGGCCTACCCAGCATTTCTTGCTGCAGACGCTAGGCTAAGCGGCGCCACCAGAGCAATAGGTCACGTCTGAGCAATGCAGCCGCCACTCCCAGGTGTACCCAATGTTTCTTGCCTCAGTCGCTAGATAGCGCGATACCAAACATCATCGCAGGTTGCCTATACTCGAACTCATATTACTGTTAATAAAATTACAATGTTACTGTTAATAAAATTACAATGTTACTGTTAATAAAATTACAAATTACAGTCAGCCGAGTGGGCTAGCGCACACCAGCTCGGAGCACGGGGGTGAAAGCTCGCGCTGCAGAACCCAGCTAGGGATCCTGGGTTCAATCCCCGCCCCTGCCCGTTTCGATCTGAATGAGCATTGTACCGGCGTGCGGTCGTGTATCACTACTGCGTGATGCACGTTAAAGACCCCACGCTAGCGGTTGTACTGCGCTGGCTAAATTTCTCTTTACAGCTGGGAGGCAAGCCGCCCGTTGAGGCAGACCAAGTTCCACGCTGTATAAGCACACACCCGAATTTTTCTTTCGAGATATAGAAAAAAATACTACGCTGGTGTCGAAGCGCCAAAAGAAAAAAAAGTGCCAGAAAAACACAAGGACGAGGAGGTTAAGAGCGCACTCGCAACTGGTTTTTATTTGTGAAAAACTAATCATATGTATAGTTTGAACTAACGCATAATCTCCCCTATGTTCTGTGTAACCCCAGCAACAAGAAGGAATAATCATTCACCGATAAGGAAATAGATGCATTTTCCGGCCTTTGCCTGGATTTCAAAGGCCTCATGCAGCTCTCTAGACACCCTATCCGAATATCTAGCTAGAAACCTGGTCTCGTCAAATGACGGGGCACATGGGCAACGATTGCAGTGAGTGGCAAGATGTCCCGATGGAGTGGCCTTCGTCGCCATGGCGTGTTCACGTGCACGATCATTAAAGCACCTTCCCGTCTGGCCGATATAAGACGAGCCGCATGCTGTTGGAATTGTAGCACACCCGTAGTACACCCCGTGTATTTTGTGCGGTGCCTGGTATTGCAGGGATCTTTCGATGCAATGTGATTATTGATCTTGCGGCAAAACCGCGCCAGCTTATTGGGAGCAGTAAACACCACAGGCACATCGTAGGGCGAGGCAACGTTCTTAAGATTATGCCTGACTGTGTGCATATACGGGATTAACACCGGCCTCGTCGTATTCCTGTCGCGGGGCTGCCTCTGTAATCCCTTAATCTTCTTTACCAGGCTCTCTGCCACCTCGATTAAAGTGCTCTGGGGAAACCCGCTCTCTTAAGCCTCGCAACCTGTTTATCGAAACTTTCTTGTGCACCGTTTCACGAGTCATCATGCAGAACTTTGCACTTGCGCTACGCGTTTTGCTTAGACACTGCTTCGTTATTGATCCTTGTTTTGTACCTCAACGGCAGCAATAACAGTTTCATGAACGGGTCTAAGCGGATATATCTCTGGCGCGGTGTTCCAGACAGTGTCCGTCAAGTTCAGAGCGGACTCTCGCCAGCGGAAAGAGCGCGCACCCGGTTGCCATGGGAACGAGTCACTTTTTTTTTTTTTCCTCAGTTGTGCCGTCCGAACGGTGGAGCCGCTGTCGGCTGAGGCTATTCGGGCGAGCGCTAATAGGACTTTATCTGGTGGATTGCGTCGAAGCATTCGCCGTGCTGTGTGTCCTTATATAAAGACCCTTTTGCTGCTTACAAATATGAACTACGGCTTGCGTCCCAGGCTACTTCCGGTCGCTTTATTTTTGCAAGCCTGTCGAGCTTGCTTATGTCACCAGTGCTAGAAAGCACTGAAAGAAACACAACAAAAAAGTTGTTTTCTTATTGGCGGCGTGTGATTAGTGATAGGAACTTCTATATTTTGGCTTAGGGGTGTCTATTGGTGATGGCGATCGACAGTTTGATGATGTTTGGTGTTATATTATATCAGCTGGAAGTTGGCGCTTGTCCTTGCAGTACGTGTGTCTTTTTTCGTCCTGTTTCGGTTCGCGCCTTTTAACTCTTTTTTATCATAAATGCTACACAAACTAAAAAAGTTGGGGGATTTAGCGCCGGCCATCGGCTCTACAATGTAACGTCTTGGAGGAGACAAGTAGATTTACTAGAACATTCGAAAATTTTGAGCAGATACCGCTCTGCCTTGTTCTTTTGGCGTTCCCCTGAAGAATCGGTAGTTAAAATGTTTCATCGACGTTTCAGGCAGCGGTGTTTAGGGCGGGCTTTGTTCATTATTTTGGGACGTCAAAGACTGAAGACCTGTCTGGTGACGTTTGCAAAGAAAAGTGACAATAATCTATACCAGCGGTGGCCAAACTGCGGCTCCTCGCGGGTTCAAGTGCGGCTTGCGACTCATTGGCATCCGTCCCCCCCCTCCCCCCCTCCCCCCTTGTTTCTTTCTTGAAAGTCCAGCTTCCTGTCTGTTCTGGACAAAATTAAAACTCTGAAGATAGTTAAAGTTAAAACAACAACAGCAACAACAACAGCAACGACAACAACAACAACAGCAGCAACAACAACAACAACAACAACAACAACAACAACAACAACAACAACAACAACAACAACAACAACAACAACAACAACAGGATATGAGGTGCAGTGACTGCCGAATCATACCTGTAGTTTTGCTTGGAGGTCAGGAAAATGTTCCGTCTCGCATTCTTTTTTATAGTAGAGGAGGGGTTGTTGTCCCCAATAGATAAGCGCTGTTCCTCCCCTATTGAGTATTTTTTTTCAAGGTCTCATGCAGACGCCTCGGGTGACCTGATTCATGGCTTCGAGTGGTCAAAGTTATGAATGTCCAAAGTACGTAACAGGATTAACTGGCGTTTTTATTTGATTGCCTTCCTCCTCTTTGTTCCCCTTTTTAGCTTCCTCTTTGTTCTCGTCTTTGCCTTGGCACCTTACACACGCCGGGCCCCTCCTGGGTGATATGAAACCACGTTCCTAAGAGCAGTGATTTCGGTGGTGTCATTCGGTCCCAAGTAGTACAAAGTTTTGAGAATTCCTTGTTGCCTGCATGTTTTTGGTGACCATGTAAGGCCCAGAAAATGCAGCCTTGGACCCTTGTAATCTTTTTCGGACTAAAATCATGTCGTCTGGTTGGATTTCTGGTACTGTACTTTGGTGTCGTTTGTCGTAAGTATTTTTCATTGCTGACCGATATTTTTCTTGTTGCCGTGGCAGTCGTTTCTGCTCCTGCAATTTGATTTTCTTGGTTAAGCCCAGAAGGTGATCTGCAGGTAGCCACGGCTCTCTCCGCACGCGGCGAAGTGTGGGCTACATCCCAGTCTCAGCTGTATGGGAATTGTTGTGGTGCGCAACGGCTGCTTCAAGAGCGCACTTCCATCCACCCGTGAAGTTAGGATACATTGCCATGAATTGTTTGGTGTCTCGTATCACCCGCTCAGCTAACGAATTTGCTTCTGGGTGATACGGAGCAGTAAATCGGAATTTGATTCCCCTTTCTTGCGCCCATCTCTGCAACTTTTTGCTGCGAAAGGCCGGTTCATTGTCTGAGACAATGACCTTCGTATTCCGAAATGCTTCTCGTTCCATGAGCGAAATGACAGAGTTGGCGTCTTCTTTGCCCGCCTTGGCAGCCACTACTCGCGTGCATTCATCAATGGCGATGAGGAACGCTTGTGTTTTCTTGATCCCCTCTCCCTTCTTTTTGATTTCGGCAAAGTCAAGATGAATGATCTCAAAGGGGACGTTAGAGTATTCGGGCGTAACCATTTCATCTCCCCGAGGTCGGTATTTAGCCTTATTCATTTGGCACGTGTGGCAAGTACGCACATAATTGGTGACGTCGTGCTTCATGTTCTCCCATGTGAACCTTCGCTTCAGTTTCCAATAGGTTGCTTCCAAAATCCGTCATGTCCTCCTGATCCCGGACTGTCATGGTAAAACTGTAGGATTGTAAGAACACTGGACTCTGGCACATGGACCTTTCCATCTCGCACTTCCATGTCTTGGGTGCCTTCCCAAATTCGGGCATAGGTGAATGCTCTCGGTGAAGGTATCTATAGGAATGTGTAGCCTGGAGAGGGCATCAGCATCAGGAAGCTTTTCTCCGGGTCGGTGGGTTACGTCAAACGAGAACTGTTGTATCTCGCTGATCCACCTGGCCAGCCGTCCCTTCGGTTGAGTTAAGCTTAAGAGATAAGTGAGAGCTTGGTTGTCCGTGAAAAGTTTAAAATGCCGACCTTCAAGGTAACTTCGGAAATATCTCAACGCCATGACCACCGCTAGAGCTTCTTTCTCTGTGGTGGCATAGTTTTCCTGGCTCTTGGAAAACGTGTATGAGTAGTACCCAACTACTTTTAACTGGCGGTTGGGAGGTTCTGTCAAGTGTCTCTGGTAGAGGACGGCTCCTGTGCCATAGTGTGAAGCGTCCGTACAAAGTTCGAAAGGCAGTTCAAAGTCGGGTAGCACAAGGACTGGGTCAGAAGAAATTACCTTGACCAGGTAGTTGTACGCCCTTTCGCACTCATCTGACCAGATAAATGGAGTATCCTTCTGAGTCAAAGTGGTTAGGCACTTCGTCTTCGTGGCATAATCTTTTATGAATGCTCGAAAATGTCCAGCGAGCCCGAGAAAAACACGGAGTGAGTGCAAGTCATAAGGTTTTGTCAGCCTGGAGATTCTCTGCACTGATTCCTCCTTTGTGCTTTTCGTTTGACCGTCAAAAACTCTTCCGAGGAACTCTACTGTTTTTTTTTGGAAGAATTCGCTTTTCTTCATGTTGATCTTCAACTTGGCTGTGCTCAGTGCTTCGAGAACCCGGGACAGATGGTCGACGTGCTCTTCTCTTGTCCGGGAATAAATGATAATGTCGTCGACATAGACGTTACAGAAATCACCCAAGAAGTTCTTGAGCACTTCATTCATCATCTTCTGAAACCAGGCTCCTGAGTTCTTCCATCCAAATGGTAGCCGATTATACTCGTAGACATCAAATGGCGTCACGAAGGCAGTAAATCTCTTAGTTTCTTCTTCTAGGGGGACTTGCCAATACCCTTTGCAGAGGTCAATCCGGGAAAACCATGAGCATCCTCCCGTCTCGTTGATGATGTCATCCACGCGTGGCACTGGGAACGGGAAGAGCTCGGTCTGGCAATTAACTTGGCGGTAATCTGTGCATAAACGGAACGTGCCATCTTCTTTAGGTACGATGGTGATTGGAGATGCGAATGTTGAAATGAAATGAAATGAAATGAAATCTTTATTTCCAGAAATTTACTCTGGCGGGCTTCCAGACAAAAAGCTACCATATGGTAACTTGACGGGGTCTGGGGCCCTAAAGCAAAACAAGCATAGCAATCTGGCTGAAAAGTGTTATACATTAAAAAGACACGTTATACAGCATATAGAGTTTCTCTTACAAACTAGGCATGTACTGAAGTAACAATAAACAGAGTAAACAAGTGAGAGCGCAGGAACGTTCGGCAGCAAGCATATTATGCAAAAGCGAGAAAAAGAAAAATGTCATACAGAGACATCCGCGTTAGATAAAACACTGATACAATTCAGCTCTAGTCAGAGAGTATATATCTATGTTTTCTAGATGGTACCTGTTCAGTAGAGAAGGTAACATATGGCGAAGGGATTGTAAAGCATGATTCGTGCGGAAATGAGGAACGTACCATATCTCAGAGCAGCGCATACTGATCGAGATTTCCTTTTTATTCAAGTCCGAGGTGCGCCAAAGAAATTCAATGAATTCATTTGTTCCGAAAAGGAAAGCATACAAAAGACGATACACGTGCATATTTGTAATGGAAATAATCTTGAATTTTTCGAACAGCGGTTTAGTATGATATAGGTAGTGTACATCCGCGATGATGCGTAGTATCTTTTTTTGAAGTAACAGTATTCTGTTTAAATTCGAAGTTGTTGTTGTGCCCCACACGAGGTGACAATAATTTATATGAGACCGGAAAAGGGCATGATAAATCATGAGTTTAATTTTAACAGGCAATATTGAGCGGCATCTTCTAATAACGCCAATGACTCTGCACAACCTGCTGACCAAATTATCAATATGGCGATCCCACGACAGATGCTCAGAGAAAATTACGCCCAGCGTTTTGTGGTGCTTAACTATATCGATTACTGTACCACTTAAGGTAAGGGATTTAGTGAAGGAGACGTGCTTATTCAATGACCGAAATACGAGTGCCTTGGTTTTGTTTACATTAATCTTAAGGCAATTTACCTCAGACCATCGGCCAAATTGCGCGAGAATATCGTTCCCCTTAATTATTACGCTTTCTGCGTCTACGCCAGACACAAAAAGGCTGGTGTCGTCGGCATATATTACAAACTGCGCAAGAGTACTAACCTTTACCACGTCGTTTATAAAAATGTTAAAAAGCAGAGGGCCCAGTATGCTGCCCTGAGGCACGCCGCAGGTTACGGCTTTGAGAGAAGAAGATTGCCCGTCGATGCTGACACACTGCTGGCGATTGGAGAGATAGGAATCCAAGAGTGAGAGTGCTGGACCACGTATTCCATAACACTTTAATTTATCAAGGAGTATTTGATGATTGAGGCAGTCAAAGGCCTTACTAAAATCAATAAAAATACCTAGTGTTAAAAGCTTGTTTTGAATGTTATTTAAAATTATTTCTTTCTGGAGTAAGAGCGCTGACTCTGTCGACCTTCCCTTTCTAAAACCAAATTGGGCGTCAGTTATTATTTCATGTCGACAGAGAAAGCTTTCTACACGAGTTTTGACAAGGGTTTCTAGTCCCTTAGAAAAATTGGCAGGATGGATATTGGTCTATAGTTGGTCATTAGGTTCACATCACCTCCTTTGTGAATCACAGTAACTTTGGCAAGTTTCATATTTGCGGGGAACTCACCGCAAGCCAAGCTGAGGTTAAATATATGCGCGAGGTACGGTGCAATTATGTCGATGACAAGCTTGACTGGTTTCATTCGAAAATCGCTAATATCACGACTGTTACTATTTTTGAGCCGCATGAATATTTTGTACACCTCAAATTCATTTGTTGGATTGAGAAAAGGGACGAGCTTGGGCTCTGTGTGATATATTTAACAGCATCTTCATTATATGTGCTTGAAACAAGATTTACCAAGTAGGAATTGAAGCATTCTGCCAGTGGGACACCGGATAGCATTTGGTCATTGATCAGTAGCTCCCCCATTTTATCGTTACGTGGGCCACGCTGGAGAACCTCATTTATAGATTTCCATATCACAGCAGGAGAATTTTTCGACTTATATCTGAAGAGGTTTGCATGATACTGTGCTTTTGCTTGTTTTAGTATAGAGTTTAATTTATTTCGATATTTTTTGAAGGATGCTAAATTGTCTGGGTGTCTCGAGGAAATAAACTTTTTGAACAATATACTCTTTTTTCTAATCATTTTGATGTGATCAGGTGTGATCCAAGGTTTTCGTGATTTTCTCGATCGAGATATTACTTTATACGGAAAACATTCATCATAGCACTTCTTGAACAAGTCATGAAATGTATCGTAGGCATCATTAACGTTGGATTGTAATGTCACAGATGTCCAGTCGAGGGCACATATTTTGTTTCTAAAATGCAGCAAAGCATGTTCTGTTAATGGTTGGAAAGAAAAAACGTTTGATTTCGCTCTTGATTTTAAATCACAGCAACGAAAGGCGAGGAAAATAGGAATATGGTCGCTGATGCTACAACTGATCGTACCAGCTGCAGTAAGTCTTTGGCCCATATTTGTAATGAAGAGATCCAGTACACTTTCACTTTCAAGAGTAGTTCTAGTAGGTGACGAAATCACATTTGCATATCCGAAAGAACTCAGAACATTGCTAAATTGGGTCCCAGCATGGGAAGGCTCCATCATATTAATATTAAAGTCGCCACCGAGAACAACAGAAAACTTATTTGTTGATGCAAATTCCAAATAACTATCTAAAAAGGATAAAAAACCTGCGACGTTGGCCGACGGCGGACGATACACGACAGAGAAAAGCCGACTGCCACTAGTTAAAGTTAAAATTTCATAGTCTTCATTCATCTCAGTCAGGCAGTCCAGTATTTGGTAAGTTTCGCGTTGCTCTGCATAAATGGCGACACCGCCACCCCTCCGACAGATTCGATTTAGGCAAAAATGTTTGTATCCAGGCAAATTTAGCACGGGCTGGTCATCTTGGTACCACGTCTCTGAGAACATTATAACATCAAAAGCAACATCGCAGTCATCCAGAAGTGTGCAAACATCGTCCTCCTTGAAGGTAAACATCTTCGACAGACGTCTGTCTGGTTGGGAAGTGATAATGGAAAATAATTGACTCCAACCAAAAATTAAACCTCGACAACGTTTCAAAACCGGTTCGGTTCCTTCTTCAAGGCGTTGATCTCGTGCGCGGAGCAGCCTCGTCTTTGTAGGCGGTACGAATATCTCCTGATGGCGCTTCCGCCTTGCCATCCAGTCTTTTTCTTGCATCACGCGTCGTATTCCACTCATGTTATAGTTTGCAAGGTACCCATAGATCTCGATATTTCCTGGTGTATTTTGGATGTGCCATGATTCCAGGTGATGTCTTTTCGGAGATTGGTTTCAACATCAAGAACGGACGCTTTCGCGAAGTCGATCGGATGGTCAAAATGTTTCACAGTGCTCCGCAAGCACTGCGTTCTCGGTCGAATTTGCGTACATCGTTCTTGTGCTGGCGTAACCTTTCAATAAAGTTTTTTGATTCACCGATATAAGATGCCGGACATATTTAAGCAGGGGATCCGGTAACAATTCCCGGTGCTTTTTCTTCGGGGGGCGATCTGTTATCTGTTCTTCAGAAACTGACAGGGAAAGCGAGGAGCAGAGTGTGATCGCAGATCTGAGAAAGAACGGCTACCCTACAAGGTTCATCTGACAAGTCACCAAACCCACGGTTCACGCTCGCCAAAACCCACAACCAAAGGGAGCTGCACCGCATCGCCCCATCACGCGCATCAGCGTTCCCTACGTTCCAGGAACTAGCGAAACACTATCACGGGTGCTCGCTAAACAAGGCATTCACGTGGCTCACAAACCGGTCTCCACTCTTGGACGTTTCATGCCAAGACCAAAAGATCGCCCCCCGGAAGGAAAAAGCACCGGGAATTGTTTACCGGATCCCTGCTTAAAATGTCCTGCATCTTATATCGGTGAATCAAAGAACTTTATGGAAAGGTTACGCCAGCACAAGAACGATGTACGCAAATTCGACTGAGAACGCAGTGCTCTTGCGGAGCACTGTGAAACTTTGACCATCCGATAGACTTCGCGAACGCGTCCGTTCTTGATGTTGAAACCAATCTCCGAAAAAGACATCACCTTGAATCATGGCACATCCAAAATACACCAGGAAATATCAACAGATCTATGGGTACCTTACCATCTCTTTATGTAAGTGAATACGACACGTGATTAGAAAAAGACTGGATGGCAAGGCGGAAGCGCCATCAGGAGATATTCGTACCACCAAAGAAGACGAGGCTGCTCCCACGCACGAGATCAATCGCCCCTGAAGAAGGAACCGAACCGGTTTTGAAACGTTGGGTCCGAGTTTAATTTTTGGTTGGAGTCAATTATTTTTCCATCGTCCTCCTTGTTTTGGAGGGAACGCACATTGAGATGGAAAACAGTAACATCTTTTGACTTGTGTGCTCCTTAACGTCTGATGGCAAAATTAATTCATGGTACTCGATTTTACTGCAGATCTCAATTTTAGCCAAAGTCATCATCATGGGTGATTTGTCAAACGGCGCTGTTTCTGGACTTCTAGCAAAACTTTTTCCGTTTCGCACCCAAGCGTATTTCCAGCTGCACTCTTGCTTTTGGTTGATAGTGAGGGCAAGCAGCCATCTCAGAGCCGGACATAGGTTTTCATTGACATAGGTGGGTGCCGCCGGCCAGATATTAAGTTGCGAGGACGACATCCGGGTACGTCGTGCCTTCTCAAGAATTGAGTCGCGCTTTCGACGGCTTGCAAGCTGCACAATGATATTAGGCGCTGTGGTGTCACGGCCCGGCAAGCGGTGGCATGCCTCAATGTCGTCAACCGTTACTGGCTCACCAATCTGCTTGCACAGCCTGGTGACCATGTCAACAATGTGTTCACCTGGCTGCCCGGCAACGCCTTTGATCTCAAGGTTAGAGTTGCGTGAGTACTGCTCCATCTGTATCATTCTGGTCAGGGCCACCCTCATGTCACCATGCAGTGTGCTGCACGTCTCACGCAGACTCTCATTCTCCCTCCTCAGTTCCCATTTCTCCCGATTATGTCCTCGACCTGTTTTTAAACTCCTCAAAGGATTTGTTTATGAAGGTCATCCCTGAATTTGTTTCGCGTATATCGGAGTGCATTTCACGGATCCAGTCCGTAGCTCTCGTTCAAATGTTTCCATACGACCTCTTAAACTCCTCTGATCTCATCCTTAAACTCGTTCAGCAGCTTCACTACTTCCTTCGACATGATCTCAGCAGCACGCAGGCGCAGCAGAAATTGACCGTGGCGGTAGGAACCCAACCCGGAAGCCACATAAAAGAGAGGCTCAAGGCCCATACGCACATTCGCGTAGAGCGCGTGAAGTGCGTTCCGTAGCGGCAAGCGGACGCGTTGCGTTGCGAAGAGAGCTTGCGCCAAACTTGTACGCACGGTTGCGTTGACAGCAGATCAACCGCAGTCAAAGAGCCAATGAACGCGCTATCGTTGCTGGCGGCTCACCAATAGTAAACAAAATCCAAGCAACATGGCGGCGCACAGCCACAGCGTCGAAGTGTTCGATCTTGGGACAATCTCTGTCTTCCCCGACGTTTCGTCAAGCTTGAACCATCGCAGCCTTGGAAGTACACTCCCCACGCTCCCAAAGCGGAAAGCAAGTTCTGCAGCGCCAGAACCGGATGCGTCTCGCCGAGTCAGCTGAGTGGCGCGAGCGAACACGTCACCCTCTCTCCTCTCTCGGCTTCTGATTGGTCGAACGCACCGCACACGCTTGGGAAAGTTGAGCGAGTCTCTACTGCTTGCGTCGCGCTGCGAAGAAAGCGTTGCGGGGCGGCGCGTGTCGCCCCGCCGGCGACCGCTCCTGGCCTGCAAGGACGCCTGCAACGCACTCAAGTACTTGTTCAAACGCGGAGGAAATGTGCGCATGGGCCTAAGCTGCAAGAGCGCGGGCGCAACTGCAACACTCGGCGAAGCGGACAGGCCAGGAGGGCGAA
Source organism: Ixodes ricinus (assembly GCA_037355805.1). Classification (NCBI taxonomy): domain Eukaryota; kingdom Metazoa; phylum Arthropoda; class Arachnida; order Ixodida; family Ixodidae; genus Ixodes; species Ixodes ricinus. Next base: position 16,881 of record JAZHYW010036402.1, read on the forward strand.
AAGAGGTCCGTCACTCAAAGAGAGGCGAAGGACGCCGATTGGGTGAGCGTCGCCAACCTTGCCAGAGGAAGAGGATGGTCTTACTGGCTCCGTCGTCTAGCATGCCTTGCAGCGCCCGTTTCAGCCACATCCTTTTAGCGGCGCAGCTCTTAAGGCGCCCGTTTCCGGCGGGCGAGCGTCGCCGTCGGCGTATCACGCAGGGTGCATGATGGGAAGCCTCCCATAATGCACCGCGCGGAAGGGGAGGGGAGGGAGGAGGGGAGGAGGAGGAAGGAGGAGGGCGGGAGGAAGGAGGAGGGAGGTGGAGGAGGAAGGAGGGAGGGGGAGGATGGAGGGGGAAGGAGGAGAGGAGGAGGAGGAGGAGGGAAGAGAGAGGAGGGGGGAGGAGAGGAGGAAGGGGAGGAGGGAGGAGATTTCTGTAGGATGAGGAGTTGAGGAGGAGGGAGGGAGGAGTATACTCCTCCTCTGCTACCCTTCCCTCCTCCTCCTCAAGAGCTGCGCTCTGGTTCGGCGTTACAGGGAGTTGTAAACGGCTTTCATCTTTTTTCGTGCGACATACTGTAAGGTTTTCTTCGTACTACGGAAGTATCTCGTAGCTCAAAGGAAACCTTAATGACTGAGGTTGCTGGCGGATATGATCCGACACATACTAGGTCCGGGTACAGTGTAGGTACGTCATCTGAACTCTTCACAATACGGAGCTCTTTTCAGTGCGTCCATAGGCTGAATGTCCACGTCCTGGTCCAGTGTCACTTCGTCCTTCCAAGAAATGTTCATCCGAAAACGCTTCATATCAGGTCGTGATAAGATGAACATGAACTCAACCTCCTCTACGACGAGTGCTTCAACTGTAAGCTTCTTTCCTGGAAGTCCACTTCCAGTGTCACCCAGTTTTCCATCAGCTTAATGGTGTTGTCATAGCTGTGAACTTCGATGGGCTTTCCAGCTCGTATCTTCTTTTCGTCCACGATCTTCTTATTAACAAGACTGATAGATGCTCCGGTGTCAACTAAGGCATCGACTTGTCTACCACTGACGATAACAGGGGTGTAGAGAATGTTGTACCTAATAAGATAGACAGTCGCATTCTTTGGCATCGGGTGGGACTGTACACCCTTCTTTATTCGTTTTTTGGTTGCTCGTCAGCAGCGCTCTCTGCGATGTGGTTGAGTGAATTGTGTCCCGACTTATTCATCCAAGGCTTATTACTTGCCTGGTACGCGGGGAGCTGGTTCCCACTACGAACGTCGGAAGTCGCACTTTTGGGGTTGGTCACTGATCGTTGTTGCCCGTGAGCAGTTGGGAAGTCCACACATACGTCCTTTAGTGAGTGCAGGAGGTCTTCAGTGGTCTTTGGAGACTTTGCTTGTACTTGCTTTTGTACGTCTTTGTTCATGCCGTGGATGACCAGTGGGACGATGGATGTTTCCGGCAATGCAGGGTCAGCGAGCTGGAGAAGTCGTCTCTTCTCATAGAAGTAGTCCAGCAAGCTGCCTCCCAGATGTTTGTGGAAGATTGCCTTGTCCCAGCGTTCAACAGCATTCACCTCGAATGAAGTAGTGAAACACTGCTTCCAACGTTCCCACGAATCGCTCATGTACTCACGAACGCGGAGTTCATACCACTTCTTGGCATTCCCTGTCAAGAATAGCCGCAAATTTTTTATTCGTTCCGTGTCTTCTATCCAACGATTTTTCTCGCAGGCGTACTCGTAGAAGTCTAACCAAGTAGCCGCAGCTGAAGTTTCGCCATCGAACATATCTGGCTTCACCGTTTCCTCCCGTCTTCGGTCGGGAACTCTCATAGTCTCAGTCATCGTCGTCATAAACTGCCTTTGCTGTTCAAGGTATGATACCTGCATTTGCAGCAGCTGAGCAACAACTGATGAGAGGTTCTCTTCGGCCGGAGCCACTTGAAGTGGAGTGGCGGTCGGCTTGTGGAACCACTCTTGGAAGTCGTCCATTTTGATATTCAGCTTTACTGTTTTTCTTTGGACAAGATCTTCTGGCGACAATTTCGCCTTACCGGAGATGAAGGTGATGAGCTCCGAGCTGCTAGATTGCTGGGGTAGATGAACTGGTTCCTCACCGTCTATTTGGTAGCTCTCCACGATGGGCCGTCCTTCTTCTCCATGGGTCAAACATATTTGGATCCACATTGTGCAACGAATCCTGTCGACTGCGCCAAGTATAAAGGTCCAAAGTACGTAACAGGATTAAATGGCGTTTTTATTTGATCGCCTTCCTCCTCTTTGTTCTCCTTTTTAGCTTCCTCTTTGTTCTCGTCTTTGCCTTGGAACATTACAAAAGTTTTATGCTTAGGTTCGCTAAACGACGGAAGAGGTCTTATTGCAATCGCGTTATCACGTACTGGCGATCACTGTTATGACCTGCAAGTATTTCTTTATACGTCGGAGGAGAAGACCAGGCAGTATCATCTGATGCTAAGAAAAAACAAATTGGCCCAGCTCCACTTACGACTTCAGAGTCAGCAGTCCCTGATACAGCTCTTTAGCAAGGAATCAGAAAAAGCACCCGAGGCAAGCTTCCATAATTTTATGAAACATTGCTCGTGCCAAGCGATCTACTTGGAGGAAGAATCCGCGAAAGAGAAACATCTCCGACGTCTTGATACTTTTGGATCCGACAACAAGAAGTTTGAAAACCTTTTCAGCCAGCTCCCAGTGTCACGGCATTCGGTCGAGAGGCGCGTTTGAGAGCTGAACTCTGACGTCAACAAGCTTGAGCAGGGTTTAAGCAGCTGTAAGACTTTCAGCTTAGCGCTCGAGGAATTTACGCATATATAGGACATGCCACAACTTGCCATTTTCGTTCGTTATATTTCATGTGACGAATGCGTGAAAGAAGAACTTTTGGATACGGTTGCCCTCAAGGAAACAACTCGTAAGGTTGACCACAGTCACCTTGTTAAAAAAAAGAAAAAGAAAAACAACGTTGGAAAGGTTCGGCGTTCCTCTGCAGAAACTTCTCGCAATTGCTAGATGGGGCAACCTTGTTAAAAGCTGGGAGACGGACACGTTGGAGACCGGGTTTGTGCTATATGGATGACGATGTTTTAATGGGACATGGTTAGATGATGGTAGCGCCCGATAGTAAGTCCCATTCTCTCTCCGCCGCGCGTGTCCGCGGGTCCCCGTTTTATAGCCGCGGTGACTTGACGATGTTGCGTAACCGGCGGGATCCGGGTGTGATTTGTGGTGGCTGTTGGCTTCGATGAAGATGAGGTCCAACAGCCACTCTCATTGGCCCGGAGGTTTATGTCACCGCAGCAGCCGCCTTTCTTGATGTTGGAGAGAGAGGCATTGGAAGACCCGTTGACGTTACTTACTTCGGCTGATGTTCGGAAGCCTTGGTTCCGGAGTTTTCGAGATAGTCTCTATCGAAGGATGGTGTTCCGGACCGCAGCTGTAGGTGTGCCCAAGATGGAGCACGGCCTGGCCGTGGTTTGAAACGTAACAACCTGCCGTGGTTGGCAAGAATGCAGGCTTGCTAGATCTTCTGCGGAGCGACCCCCGCATTGCGGATTATTCTTGATACACTGGATTATCCATCGTGAGCACCTGGTTGCGAAGCCCTTTACCTACAAATTTCTTACGAAAACCATCCTTCGAGTCGTCAACTACAAACTGTCGAATACAAAAACCCACCGGAAATTTCGCAACTTCATCGAACAACTGGAACTTGGTAATGCGCCCAAAGACGTGTCTTTCTTTTGTGCGGCACGTTGGCTGTCCGTGAGCAACGTGCTATAAGGTTTGTGGAGCTTCTGGAGCCGATTGAAAATTTTCTGGAGGCGAAAGAGAAGACATGTTCCGTCCTTCGTGCTGCATGTTGGTATTTGTCAATCTAGGCTGTCTTACCGACGCAGTGCAGCACCTACAAACTTTGAATATGTCGTTGCAAGGGCAAATAAAAATTACATCGGAACTCGCCCAAACAGTATTCACGTTTCAAAACAAGTTAAGACTATTCCAAAAAGATCGGCGAACAAGCCGTGTTATCCACTTTCCGCGGCTGAAGAACATGCTGGATGCTAATCCTGAATTTTATATGACCGAAGCTAAGCTGAGTGAATACAGCGCCAAGCTTGGGGTACTCGAGAGTGACTTCCAATCTCGGTTGAAATATATTAAAATATTAAAACCATGTTTCGCGCTTCCAACCAATCCTTTTTGGCCGATGTGTCTCTGCAACCATGAAAAGCTTTGTTGGTGATGTTGGAGATTTTGAAGTGAAGCCTATGGATCTCCAAAAAGAAGAGGACTGAAGATGATCATGCGATCTGCGGAGGCTGTAGAATTCTGGCGGTAGATGCCAGAAGCAAGGTATCCCCACCCACGTCCAACATGCGGGCGAGAAGCTTCTATCAATATTTGAATCCACCTACTGCTGTGAGGTACTAATCTCAACAATGAAAGCGGTAAAGTCAAAACAGCGTGCGACCTTTACAGACGAACATCTAGTTGAGCTGCTCAGGACCGCAACCACGTCATTCGAACCAGACTTCAAGGTGCTTGCTTCGCGAATGGGGAAGCGCAATCCAGAGGCACAACAAAGAATCTCTGCACGACTGGCGTTCAATGTAATCACCAACTTTGTAAAAAAAAAAAAATATTTTTTTTCACTGCGGTTTTGAATTAAAAGTTTATTTTTTTTTTACGGCTCCTTGCACATGCCTGTGTGGCCACCCCTGAAACAAAGTATTTCAAGTTTCATATATTGCCCCTTTTTTTCTTTCTTGCCTTTCCTTTTCGAGGCGGCTCGTGGAATTTCAGTGGTTATGTTTGTGTCTCTTAGGCCGGGTCAGCCTGGCCACCTCTCGTCTATATCTTACACCGTTGTAGAGACAAAGGCAGCTAGCATTTGCGTCTACCCCCTCCTGACCCTTCAAATCAGACCTTGGTGCTCTGACATCACCGGCGCTCGCCTAATCCTCTCCTGCAGTTTCTCTTGGTATACGCCTTTTGCTAAATTAGCCAAGCGCCTAGGAACTTACGCTGCGAAAGTAGCTACACACGCTGCTCATGCTATAGATTGTGCAGCAGCAGCAGTTCCCGAGAAAATACCTAAAAACAAAAAGGCGCATTGCACCTGTGTCCGTTAAACGCCTAACTTTCGGTTGTTTACTTCGAATATTTTATACAGGCAAGGCGAGCGATTGCAGCGGGTGTGCAATTACGTTCCAAGCGTTCTTCTTTGTGATGCTCGGGTAATTTGGCATATTGCGCATGTGTCACTATGTACCAGTGTTCCACGGAACGCTCGACGTTTTCAGGACCACGTGCTCACTCGCTACCGACGTGTGCCGTGTAACATGAACTATATAAAAGCCTCGGAACAAAAGCCAGCAGACCGGGAACTCGTCGGAGCGAGAGAGGAAGCCGCAGGTGGACAAGAGGTGAGATGCGTGTTATAGACGCTTTGCAGCAGCATGGGCAGCATGGGCGCCGCCATAATCTATACCTTGTGTTTTTGTTTCCCCTTATTTCGTTTAACTTCGTCGTTACTACAGCAGGTTATTTCCACTGTTGATTCTACCGTGTCCTTCTCCTCAGCTTGACCTTTGTGGAGGCTGGTCAAGTACGCCCTCTTCAGTGGCTCGGCATCTCGGTAAGACAAGAGAAGGTCAGTAATGGCGGCTCTAATCTGGCGCTTTAGTAAAGCGTCCGTAGACCCCTTCAAAATTACTCCTCTTACGGTCTATTGGAAAATACCGCGACGTGGCGTGTGCAAAAGACACCATAAAAATGGCAAGCACAGGGCGTCTCAAATAGCGCCCAGGCTCTTTAAATCGACCGCGAACATCGGTTTCTTAACCTATTGCGCTACCATTTTGTGCAGCATTGCCCACAGATGGTGCATTTTTCTAGAAAATTTGCAAAGAGCACTATTATTCCAGGAAAAATTTTGAAAAAGAAAAGTTTTAACGTTTATGGAAACGTAGCGAAACCACCGCTCTTCAAACAATAAGATGCCGTTTGGCACGGGAGACAAAAGATGGCGCAAGTGGTCGCGACGCCAATTGCCGCAAGCGAACGAGCATACGGCACCGAGAGCCGGCGTCATTAGCAGACGATCTTTTAGTCTCAAAAGCGGCGCGCGTTCCGTAGGCGGCGACAGTCACAGAACCAAAAACAGGCGCGGTAACAACAAGGAAATGTGAAGCAAACAACATAAGTACCGCGAAAAAAAAAGACAATCAGTCAAAATATTTAGAAAAAATATTTCTTCAATCGACTATGTGCTCATTCATTGTGTTTTGTTAGTAAGGATGATAAAATCATGCATTTGCAACTGACATCGAAAAACCTCGCACCGCTTTTTGGGTCGAAAATATTGTCTGCTCTAAGAGGCCGGCTCTCGGCGTCGTATGCTCGTTCGTCGGCGGCAGTTGGCGTTGCGACCGCTTGCGCCATCTCTTTGTCTCCCGTGCCAAGCGGAGCCCTATTGTTTGAAGACCGGTAGGTTCGCTGCGTTTTCATAAGAGTCAAGCCTTTTTCTTTTTTGCTCTTTCCTCAGGTAAATGCGCTCCTTGCAAATTTTATATATATAAAAAATGCACCACTTGTGGGAAACGCTGCACAAAATCATAGCGCGGTAGGTTAAGAAACCAATTTTTGCAGTCGATTTAAAGAGCCTGATCGCTATTCGAGACACCTCTTTATACCAATTGTATATAATCTCTTGGAAGTGAGACTTTATATCAATTTTAGGCTTGCAAGCTGGTTGCTGTTTTTTTATTTTTGCGCAAGCCAGCTTTGGAGTATTTTAAGATGGAGCGTAAAGCCGGCGTCACACTGCTCATACATCATGCAAATGGCAGTGCTGCAAACACGAGTCACCGCAATATCCGTGGTTCGAATGCCGCCTGCCAAGTCTTCTTCTTGAACTCCTTGCCATGCGGCATTCGAAGCGCAGATCCCGCGGTGACTCGCGTACAAATCTGTATGCAGGCCGTCTTTTGTATGATCTATAAGCACTGCGATCCCGTCTTAGGGCAGCTACGCTGTTCTGGCTGCGCTGGGCATCGCGTGGCGCCCCTTGGGTTATATCGTATTTCTAGAATTCTCGCCGGTATATCGTTTTCTTAAACGGGGTATCGAACCGGTCATTTTTCCGGTTCAGGGTATGGTCGAGTATCTTTTTCTATTGTTCCGGTTCTGGTCCGGTTCAGTCATGCATGCAAAACGAGTTCAAGCCTGCATGCAAAAGCCATGCATGCAGCGGTTTGGTTATTGGTTCTACTAAGTGCGGACCAGTTCAAACAAGTTCATAATTGTACATAAGGCCGTGGCCGCCCTTGGCCGCCCGTGCCTTTCCTGCTCTAAACAAACAAAAACGCTTCATAGCTCCCAGCCGCTTAAAGAAAAGAAAAAATTGCGGTGGCTTAGCATCGGCTCTACCAGGATATACGTAGCGTGAGCTTATGCGCACGAAATGAGATTCGCTATCAAGCGGCTCCGGTGCAGCATTAGACTTGGCTACTGCGCAACGGATGCGCACAGCTGGGCACGCGGCGGCGCTAGTGTGTCTGCCGCGGCTATGATGTCACTCCTCTGGAATGCGCAGACCGGCGAGGCGGGCGAGGCGGCCGCGGCGGCGGCGGAGTGCGCGGCGGCGGCTTCGCGTGGCTCTCATAATGAGCCGTGCTCATTATGCAAAGCGCGCAGCGGCGGCAGAGGAGCCGCCGCCGCCGCGCGTGCCTCGCGCGTGGCGCGTGGCTGCGCGTGGCGCGTGGCTCTCATAATGAGCACGGCTCATTATGAGAGCCACGCGGAACTGCTCAACCTCGGTCAGTGTAGCTAACGCTACAAAAGTGCGTTCAACCAATGCCTCCTATAATAAAAGGCGTGCACCTTTCCCCTTCAAACGTCGTCACAAGTGGAGTGTACAGTCGGCACGGAATGAAACGCGAACAAGGAGTGCATGGTTTTCGACCCACGCTGAGTCACCTAGGGACGCAGCACCGAAGGTTTGGATGAACTGAGCAAGAGTCTAACACATTGAAGGAGGAGTCATCTTCTTGCAGCTCACATCTGGTTCAGGTGGTGCAGCATCTAGCGAAAACCATGCACCCATTGTTCACGTTTCATTCCGTGCCGACTGTACCTATACTCCGTTCAGCCCACGGTGTAAGATACACTCTTTAGGTGAGGACACGGCGGGGCTGAACGCGCGGCGCGAGGAATCAGATAGTGTTCGTTCGACGGGCATCCGAAAGGCTGCATCATTCCGCGGCCACCGTGCCCGCGGCTGACAGTGTCGCCGGCGGCCAAACGCCGAAACTGTGCGAGGGCAGAAACAATTATCTCGTTGCCGTGGCAGCCCGGTACACCTTGGTCTTTCTGCACGAGCAACAACCTCGCTGGAGCTCTCCGCGTGTGGAGCATGAGGCGGCACGAGCCGTCTTTGCCGTGCCCACGGGTCGACGAGTCATCTGCCGGCGCCACTTGAAACCCTATACTCTGTTTCAGCTAGTGTTGTACCGCAGGAAAGGCTACAAGCGCGAGCTCTTTGCTCTAAAGCACATCTCAGCGGCACATGCTCTCGTGCACCAAGGGCAGCTGCCAACGCTATGAGCTCGCGCTTCTAGCCTTCGCTGCGGTACAAGATAAGGTGAAACGAAGTTATAGTGAGAGAGAGAAAGAGAGAGGGTGAAAAGCGAACTTTATCTGAACTGCGCGAGACCAGAAGCTTTGCCTTCAGCGCGAGTCCGCTGGCTTCCGCAGTGCTTCCTTTGCGCGTGCCTCTGCGTTTACACTTCTGTTAGCTATAGGGCTGAAAACTCGTGCGGTTAAGCCGGAGCTTCTAATCTCAGCATAAAGCCCGGTTCACACAGTTGCGTTTGACTGCGTTTGACTGCGTTGCGGCAGCGAGACACCAGGAGATCCCTGCCGCTTATATCGCGTGCCAAGAAGATTCCTTGAATTGGATTCCACGCTTCATACGAAGAACAGATGTGCCGGTGACTCGCTTTTGGTTCTCGCCGCAACGCAGTCAAACGCACTCAAACGCAAGTGTCTGAACTGGCCTTAAAGGGGCCCTGCAATGGCTTTTTTACTAATTTTTTATTTGCACCAAACCTGAGCGCACTGAACGTAGTAACTTAGTGACACTTTTCTTTTCTCGAATTTCGATTTATTTTAGATGTTATAGGCAAATTAAAATTACAAAAACAAGCAAAAAATAACCTCCTTCATGACGTCCTTGGTTGCTTGAGTGGCCGTGAACTAGACGAGGGGTGGTGAGCTGAGCGAGCGCTCACGGCTGCCGTAGTCCGTGTCGACGGCGCGAGAGATCGCCACTAAAGCGTGTTCTGGATAGGCTGTATGTAGCGGGCAGCTAGAGCGGCTCTCATTGCATTTGCAGCGCGATTAAACACAAATTCGGCATGACACTTCATTGGCCACAAACGACAGCAAACACGGGGTAAAGATCAGTTCAGAATGGGAGCCACTTCGCGCTGCCATACCGCGAAACAGCCAAACCGCAAGACAAAGCTGCTCGCCGAAGGCCTTGGGAACGCTCAGAGCCGGCCGGGTCCTTCGGTCCCTACGGCCGCAGCGCCGCCGCGTACATCCGGGACCTTTCCGTGTCGGCGCCTGATCCCACTACTCCTTTCTAGTAGGCGCCGTCTTTTCCACCGATTGGTGGCGGGTATGTCGACGGATCATTTATTGTTTACGTACTTTATAAACTGCATTTGTTTCTTTTCTGATCTCAAATACTGAACAAAAAACTACTTTTATAAATAATTGAAAGGGTTCGCGCCCCTTATATTTTGTATTTCGACTAAAAGTAAGCTTTTAGTGGATCTGACCAGTAGTAAGCCCAGGACCTAAGACGTCACATTACGCGCGCTTTCGGTACCGCGGGTCGCCCCCGTCGGTGGAGGAGGTTTCCGCGTCGTCCGGTTAAAATATGACGCACTGATATTTAGTGACTCTCACCGTGCCCGCTGGCTTGCCCGAACCCCAAGAGACGTGGAAACCGCAAAAAAGTAGACGCCAGGGCCCCTGTTAAGGATATAGATTGCGTTAGAATCGCCGCCAGCGTGTCCTGAAGAGGCCTATATTTCAGAGTGTTTCAGACTGCTCTATAGGAGGCATGTGGTTTACGGGGAGCGTTTGCAGTGTGAGCTGCGAGGAGGCGACGGAAGCGTGGATAATCTGGAAGCGCCTCCGGCTCCCCCCCCCCCCCTCCCTCCCCCCCCGGTCCGCTTTTTTTTCCTTATCACACACGACAAGGCAGCCGACGCGCACTTGCACCGAATTTGACCACGAGGGCGTTCTCCATGGTTTCAGTTGCTTCCTCTGTTCAATCTAGGCTCGCTAAGCGCGACGCCTGACACCAGGGGTTTCCCCAGGAGTTGAAATTAAGGGAGGTGTCTACATGTTTAGGAAGGGGAGGGGGGGGGGGGCGGTGGCATTGAGAATAGAGGAGTCGTTGTGAATTAAGGGAGTGCCTCCGGAAAAAGAAGGGGGGGGGGTCTCACCGCCGTAAAGAGGGGGGGGGGAGGGTGTAGGGAAATCACTGGCTAACACGAGGCGACACCAGACGCACGCTTCTGCCGCTTTACGGCGTATGTCTCGTCGAACATTAGAGTGTGTGCCGCCCAGGGTTAGTCGGGTGTTCACTAACGATGACGTCATGAGCAGTCGTTGTCTTTTACGGTGGTATTGGTTCGACTCGGTGTCATATGCACGAAAGAAAAAAAGATACTGGTCATTAAAGCTACGGTGCAGAAACGGGGATAGCAGAACAAATACATATTCCTGATTTCGTTTTGTTATTCAGATTTTTATCGCAAACAGTCTATGGAACGTACGTGGTTGTACAGACGTTCGGAAACCGCAATACCCTACTACAATACTCACGCGCGGGGTCATTCAGCCAGAATGCACGGCGTACTTCGCACGTCTCGAATGGCAGGGAATTGGAGACGAGGAAGACAGCAAAGAGCAATTAAAACTTGATTAAAAAATAGTAGAGCGAAAAAAAAACAATCGTCATGCTTTATAAAAAAACAAAAGAACCGAGACTCGATATTGTTTTATATTTTTTCTTACAAGTAGCATTTAGATTTCTGGGTGACTGACGTTCCAGCGGCGCATTGGGAAAAGCTTCTGGAGTAATTCCACAGGCCAATTTCGGCAGGCGTCCCGAGGCTTTGGTAAATACGCCCCAGTGATCCACGCGGTAGCCTTCACACAGCTCCCAGATTTTCTATTAAAGGGCCTCTGAAAATAAGAATAATGTTTTTTTAACAGTCTGGTTGGGAAAAGCGTCTCAAAAATATTTTTTTGGGGCATTATTGACGGCGCGAGACGCGATAGAGTCGGCACTCACATCCTTTCCACTTGTTTTCTCTCTCGGCATTTCGGGCGCGTGGAGGAGAGGTGGATCGGCTTCGCCTTCACTACCGAGATGGTCATTCCGGAATGGCCCGTGACGTCATAAACTTCACTCGCAAAATTAAAAAAAAATCTCTTGCCATCAATATAGCTCCAAAATTTTTTTCTTCGCGTACATTTTATTTTTTGACGCGCGTGCCCCAACACATGGTTAAAATATTTTCTTCTTTTCAGGGGCTCTTTAAGCAAGTTTGTGAGCCGGCTAAAGGCGCGAATCACGGAGGCGTATTTACCTAAGCTTGGACACCCCCCTCCCCTCCCTCGCCCTGAAACCCAGGCGATGCGACGTTCATTAAAACTGCCAATCAGACCGCGAAAATTGGCTTGTTAACTTACTCCACAAGTTTCTCCGAATGCGCATCCCGGCACCTGGCTCCCCTGTGTCGACTCCTCGCGGCTTGAACTTACCTCTCCAGCCTTCTATGTGACACCTTCAGTTTTGGCCACCGCAAAACAAACGGACGCTGACTCTTTCTCAAATTTCTTGCTTGGTTCTTATGTACTCCTCCTCCTTCCTTCGGCAGTATTGTTGAGCAACAACAAACCAAACAAATATATAATAGCTCTTTAGTCTCTTGGCGTGGTCAGCTAGAAGTTAAAGTCCGAAAATGTATCTCCAACCAAAATTTGAAAGGCAACCCGACGTTTCAAAACCAACTCGGTTTCTTCTTCAGGGGAGATTGAAGGCACGTGGACACAGGAGCTCCTAACCTCTTCGTCTTCAAGCAAGAAAAGAAAAAAGAAAAAGAAAAGGAAAATTAATTAAAAAGAGGAGAAATTAGGAAATTGAAAAATTCTAAAATAATTTTTTAGCTATGGAGATGGTCGTCTTTTCAGCTTTTCGTCAGGTCACGGAGTCCATGCGCGTGCACAGAGGGTAAAGCGCCCAGTGGCCTGTTTAGGTTTCCTGGCGTGTGCTGGATTTGCCACGATTCCAAGAAAATCTTCTTCGAAAATTGGGCTCTGTGTTCACCACGTGTACATTCGCGAAGTCAATAGGGAGTTGTATACTTCGTTTCAGCTTGGGTCCAGACGCAGCCGATGCTACGAGCGCGAGCGTGTGGCCCTGAACAGTGCTTGCATTGCACGAGCGCGCGTGCTTGGCAGGGACGCTGAAAGCCCGGAGCTCGCGCTTGTAGCATCACCTGCGTCTGGACCCAAGCTGAAACGAAGTATAGTAGATCGTTGTTCTCCTCCGCTACGGTATCCCCGAAGAAAACGCCGCAGCTGCGCATGCGCGCCGCCAGCCTTGTCTGCATAGTTCAAGGTCTTGTGGCGGATTACGGAGCGCTATCCGGTGCTTAGCGGGCTGCGGAAACGGTCTACTACAATTCCCTAATGCGATGGTCTAGGGTAGCGCAATGTTCGGCGATGGCGCTGCGCTCACTGTCAAACTCCCGCACGTCGTTCTTGTGTTGGCGGATACGCTCGGGAAAGTTCTTCGTCTCGCCGATGTAGGTTGCAGGGCACTTGCGCAAGGAATGGTGTAAACCACGCCGTGTGCCCTTTCTTTTGGTAGACGATCTTTCGGTCTTGGCATAAACCTTCCGGGTGTGGACGTGGGCTTGTGGGACACCAGTATACTTTCCTTTCCCAGTACCCGGGCGAGTGCTTCGCTGATTCCCTTTACGTAGGGAACGCTGATGCGCGCGACTCGATGGGGCTGTCTTCCTTCTAGGGGCATCTGGTTTTGTCTGGCGAGACCTTGGCGTCGGGCGATGCACTCAATAAAGCTACCAGAATAGCCGTTTTTCTTTAGGTCTTCAATTATGGTCTTCTTCTCCTTCTTTTTATCGGATTCCGACGGGCAGATTGTCGTTGCCCTACGCAGGAAGGTCGAAACCACTGGAGGCCTTATGACTCGTTAGATGGTTATAGTCAAAATCGAGGTAGCGTTCGGTGTGTGTTGGTTTTCAGTACAACGTAAACGTCAGATCTTGTCCTCGTCGGTTCACCAGCACACCAAGGAACGGCAAGGTGCCATGCGTCTCACATTCCACGGTAAATTGAATGCCCGGTTCGATGGAGTTGAGGTGTGCCAAAAGTTAGTCACGTCCAGTTTCTTGAGAATGCAGAAACAATCATCCACATAGCGCATGAATACTTTGGGGATGTTGGGGAAAGACCGCAGCGATTTTTGCTCGATTGTTTCCATCGTGAGGTTCGCCGTTGTGACCAGGATGGCCGCACCCATTGCAGTGCCACCGACCTGTTTGAAAAACTCCCCTTTGAAGGTGAAGTATGTGCTTCCGGAGACAAAACTCGAGCAGACGGCACAGTTCCTCCACAGTGAGGTTGGTTCTTGTGGTCAAGGAGCTGTCTTTTTCGAGGGCTTCGCGGGTCAGCAACTGCAAGGGGAACTGGGACACTTGTGAAGAGGGACACCACGTCGAAAGACACCATGGTGTCATCGTCGGTGAGATATATTTGCGAGGCGCGTTCCACGAAGTGGCCAGCATTTTCTACATGGGTCGACATGTTTCCGACGAGGAGAGCCAAAGTCCGGTGAAGATAATTGAATAGCGCCCGAAGCGGTGAGGTTGTAAAGTCCACAATAGGTCGTAGAGGCACGGTATGTTTGTGGATCTTCGCCCCGCAGCCTACATCGGCGAGACGAAGAACTTTCCCGAGCGTATCCGCCAACACAAGAACGACGTGCGGGAGTTTGAGTTTGACAGTGAGCGCAGCGCCATCGCCGAACATTGTGATACCCTAGGGCCTAGGCCATCGCGTTGACTTCGCGAATGCGCACGTGGTGGACACAGGGCCCAATTTTCGAAGAAGACTTTTCTTGGAATCGTGGCAAATCCAGCACACGCCAGGAAACCTAAACAGGTCGCTGGGCGCTCTGTGTACGCGCATGGCCTCCGTGACCTGACGGAAACGCTGAAGAGACGACCATCCCCATAGCTAAAAAGTTATTTTACAATTTATCAATTTCCTAATTTCTCCTTTTTTAATTTCTTTTCCTTTTTGTTTTTGTTTTTTCTTTTCTTGTTTGAAGACGAAGAGGTTAGGAGCTGCCGCTGTGTCCGCGTGCCTTCAGTTACCCCTGAAGAAGAAACCGAGTTGGTTTTGAAACGTCGGGTTGCCTTTCAAATTTTGGTTGGAGATACATTTTCGGACTTTAACTACCACCCAACCAGGCAGATTTGTGCCGCATATGTTTACTTTCAGCTAGAAGTGTGCGCCATCTGCGTCGACTCAACGACGCCAATTTGTGTTGCACGCAGACGTGAAATTAATTTGTTGAAATAATTAGCACTGAGCTGTCTCTACGTCCCGGCCGTGTGTTTAGGCAACACTGCGTCGCTGAAGCAGCCGTCAGGAATGTTTAAAGTAACGTCACTCAGCACAAAAACAGGCGAGGCTCGTATTTTATTGCGGCGAACCCTTTTCCAGCGAACCGGAAGCCGCCAGATGAGATGGGGTTCGGGTTCTGGTTCAATGTCAAATGTTCAGTTTTGATTTACCGTAAAAGCGCCCACTCAATATTAAAAAAAAATCGTAAAAACAAACAAAGAAACAAACAGGGTGATGGATGCTTGTTAGGTCCAAGAGTTCAAATGCAGAAGGAGCCTATGGTTGAATGGGCCCTTGCTTGGTCCGACCACTGAACTCGGAAAGGCCGTCGTTTGCGCAGCTAGCCAAGCACGCCAACCTGTGAACACTGAAATTTTATCGTCTTTTTCGCATACGAAAAAAGCGCCCTACGACTCCCAGCACGGCTTTCGCATCTGTGGCAGTCGGCACAAAAACTGACGCGATTGTCCGTAGGCCTAACCACTCAAAATTTCACCGTCTGAAATGGTCCACAGGCCACGGTCTGTTCGTTGACGTGAATAGATTCCATTAACGGAATATGTACAAGGGCTTGGCGACTCCTCAACCCAAGTTTTGTTGGTGTGAGCGCCCTGCATTACTCCTGCTGATCGCTTGCACAACTTCCCAATTGCACCCAGAACGCGCACACGTCTTCTGCACTGCTCGACTTGGCTTGGCTTGGCCTGGCTGCTTGGCGGCTTATTGTGCTTGGCAAATGCGTGCGAGAAGTGAAAAACCAATACTGATGTTTACGTTGTCGAAACAAATACTTGAAAGAATAAAACACCGAGGACGGGACGGAAACAGGACTTCTTTCATTGAGCAACAACATACAATGGCACAAAACATAAAATCCACCCCCAAAGGTTTCCACGTTCTCGAAGAAGGAAAGAAGAAATTTTTTAAGAAGGAAATTAAATTCACTATAAATATAAAAGTTTAAGAAGCGCTGGCGTCACAATGAACTATCAGTAATCTAGTTATCTCTGGTGCAAAAAATTCGAGTTTTGTCATTGTCAGTGATAATGAAGGTGCAGAAAAAATGTTGACACTCCCAAAGTGAAATGGGCAATAAATTTAAAAGTTTAAAAAGCACTAGCGTCACGACGAGATATCAGTAATCTAGTCATCTCTGGTGTTAGGAATTCGACCTCTTTCTTTGTCAGTAATAATGAAGGTAAAGAAATGTTGTTTTTTACTGTCCCCGTGGCGAATGATTCAATGATTTTCCTCCCAAATCTGTTGATGGGCCCACCAACACGCTCGTTTTCAATTATTCCGTTGTAGAAAGTGCGTTCATTACGCGAGTATATACAAGAAATTGATTATAAAAAAAAGACTGACTGATTATGCTCCTTCTAGTTGGCGTCCCTGAAGCCGCTTCACCAGTGCGACCAGTGCTATGCCCGTACTGTTCTCCAGGTCGCGAATATTATGGCTGCCCAAGGCGACCGGGCGTTTGATGTGTTTTTCGCATATTTCTGAACTTGCTTGAGGGGATTGGGCGCTTGATATGTCCTTTGTTGATTTGTGAAATTTCTCAGACATACGGGATGGCAACTTATTCTGACATGGGCGCATGCTCGGTATTTTACGGTATGTGGCTTCCTTGCGGTTCGGTCAAACATGGAAGTTTTGATCCGAGATTCGGTGGGGGTTCGGTTGCAAACCGTCTATTCAACCCAACGAGTTTTTACTTGCAACAATCTTCACATTTCCTTGGTGTACTCACGTGGTGCAAAGAGACGGGTTGCGGCAAAGCGGAAGGACTAGCAACACATTTAAGCTTCCCTTCCACCTTGATTGCAGGGTGCCATTCTAGCGCAGGATAGTGGAGTCTCACTTCTACACCGACAGAAGCGAAAGGCAGGGATGAAAGCCTGTATTCGAGGACGTGTGATACACTCGCCATTTCCTGACTTTGACGTCGGAGACTGCCACGCTTCGCAAATGCTCCAGGAAGGCTTGATGAAATGGTCAACCAAGACGATTGCTGTAAGTATGGGACCGACGACGATTCCAACATGGTTATGAAACTACAACCACATCGTAAGTCAGACAATTCTGGCTAAACCCGAGAATCGTGCCATAAACCGCTGACATAGTACAACGTTTTGTAGTAAATAATAGGAAAACACTCTCAGTCCTCTTTCTCACTTAAAAATATATTGATTAGTCACAGTGAACAAGGGGCCTGCAATTTTGAATAGGAAAGACATCCGTTTTAAAGGGCCAGTTTATTTAGACAGGAGGTAAATATCTTCAATATTTGCGCTCTGGTTATTGAAAATATGGTAAATATTTTCAATATTTACCATATTTATTATGTACTTTCCCAGGGATCTATATTGTTGCCATTATTATTTAACAGTTATGTAAATGATATTGCAAAGGCAATGACTGATTTCACAATTCTTCAACATGCGAATGACACTGTCATATTTTCTAGGCACCGAGTTTACCATTGTGCGAAAGAAATGCTACAGACTGACGTTATAAAAGTAATGGACTGACATTCTGCAAATGAACTTCGTGTAAACGCCCAATAAAAAAACTAATTTTTTTTTCATAATCCACAAGAAAATGTAATCTTGACAGCTTTACTGTTACTTTAGGACTCCAACTGTCAACATTGCAATTGCGGGGCAGTGGAATACGTTAGGTATCTAAATTACTTAGGAATTTATTTCGATTTTGATCATACTTGGAACACTCAGAAGTCTCATATACGTCAACGCTTGGGAACTGTCTCCTTTATGATTTATAACACAAAACGTTTCGTGCCTTTGGCAATTAAGAAAAACATTATGTATGCTTTGGCTGTGTGCTAAAGTGTGCTAAGATAAGGCATTACTGTCTTTTTGCAATGTTCACTCCTCTGGCATTCAAGAACTGATCGCAATTCAATAGAAATTCTCGAGTGTGTTCCTTACAACACAGAGTTGTTGTTTAGTGATAACTTGTTTGCTTAACTTGAAATGCCAATTTTTACTAACTTTTCTTTTTAAAAGAGTCGTGCGGCGGCACTTCTGGGCAAGAAAATTCAAAATCGCGTCCATTCCATCTCGTGAGCTTCGTACTATTCGACGCCTTCGAGATTCACGTGTGAGAACACACTACGGGGAATGTGTGCGTTCGTTTTGTGTGCCAAAATATTTAATAAACAACCGGAATCACTGCTTTCTCTTGACTTAAATAAGAAACTGAATAATATTCTAGAAAAGCTTTGATAGAGACAGCTCTTTTTTTTTCGTTTTCAACTTTTATCATGTGCGCGTGATCTGTGCTGTTATATTCGCTATGTGAGAGCACGTGCTGTATGAACTTAGTATTATTTTATGTAGCTCATCTTCACGCTCATATGGCTCCACAACATGATCGCCAAATCTGCATGTGACAAGAAGAGGCGAAAACATTTGTTCGTGTTTAGTATCTCTTTTTATTTTTGTATATGTATGTGTGTGTGTGTGTGTGTGTGCGTGTGCGTGTGTGTGTGTATGTTTGTGTGTATGTGTTAGAGCGTGCACGTGCTTCTGTGCGAACAAAATGTGTCTGATATTTCACATTGCTGGGTCCGACCCGTTAAATCAGTTACCAAAAGATTTTTTTTAAATTATGGATTATTTTGAGATGCTAGTGGTCGATTGAAGCACCGACGAAGTATTTTAGCCTTGTGCCCTGTAAACGGATGACTCAGGTGTGTGTGCTTTTTTTCCGTGATACTTCAAATTTTGATTAGTGTGAAAACATTCCTTAGCACGTAAAGTGTGCAAATTTCAACATGTGCGATACATTTCTTTGTATAGTACTCGGCATTTTGACCTGCCTCAGCCTCTACACTCGTCAAACACAAAGTTGTGGCCGAAGTCAACGGAGCACACCAATTCGCCTCTCACGACGATGACTTTGCGCTTTTTTCTCCGACGTCAAATTGACGCGCTCCGCGAACTTTCGGCTCCAACTTTGATTTTTGACGAATTTTAAGGCCCCAGAAAGTCTTGTTTTTTTTTTTGTGCACGTGAGACTGCAAATTTTGGATTGTATGAAGTCCCCTTATTAAATCTTTTTTTGTGAAGGTGAGATAGGGAATTTTGACCGGCTTTATTCTTAATGCTGAGTCAGGTCCCACAAGCCCCTGCTGGCTTTGACCTGACTCGATAATCAACTGGAGATAGCTGTATTTGTGAATAAATTAATTATTATTATTATTATTATTATTAATATTATTATTATTATTATTATTATTATTATTACTTCTTCTTATTATTATTCTTCTTATTATTATTCTTATTCTTATTATTTTTTGCTTAACGAAGTTAGGTACCGTTTCTCGGTTTACTTATACAGCTCGGTCGTCAACGCAACGGGGGTAAATTCCCATTGGGAACTATGATGGAGGGACCGAGGCACAGGAGGATAGTCGTAGGCCGATTGAAAGAGGGCTAGCCCGAAAACCGCTTTCTAAGGAAGTCAGGCGAGCCAAGAAAGGGACTTCAAGCTCAAAGGCAAATCCAGCACGGAAAGAAAGTTTCTCAGTTGAGCGTGTTTAATGAAATATAGAAACATAAGCTGACGTTCAAAGGACCGCGTGCGTCAAATGGATTGTTGACCTTTTTAAGGGACCAGGCGAACTAATTTGGTAGCATACCAAGATACGGTCTTTTATAGAAGTGACTGAAGATAGTGAATTTTGAACCTCAAATTGGTCAGAAGACAAATTCACTTGAATAAAAAGTAAAAAAAAAGCCATAAAAAAAACCAAGAACAATATTTTGTTACTTAAGGCGTCCGTCTGCTAACAAAAGGCGAATTTCTGACGAGACCACTAGCAGATAGAGGCAGGTAAAAACAAGAGCGCATGCACTGACCATCGATAGCACACTATGTTTTTGAGTCAAAGGCGGCGCGGGAGGTTTCAGTGGTATTGTTATTTTTACTAATAAAACAGTCTGAATATACACACAACCTACAAGAAAGGTTCTGTGTAGGGATATATCGGATGACATGTCAACACCTGCCGCCATCTTTTGGCTGTTGCGTCACCCAGACATTCTCCATTTGGAGACGGCGGCCATAGGTAGCGCAATCACGCTCCTGATGTTTTACTTCTTACTAAGGTAAGGATAAGTTTTGATGCACAAAATGAAGGCACTACCTTCGGCCACCTCTGTACAAAAGTTGTAACTCGATAGCTCAGGAAACGGATTAATACGCTGGCTCTAAAGGGCCAACGATCCATTTTTCCCACGCGGAAGATCAATGTAGAAAAGCAAGGCTTGAGGTTAAACCCAGACCCCGGGACGTGAACGGTCCTGCGCACAGCCTTGGCGTCGCTATATTCCAGAATATTTTTTTTTAAATTTCAGGTTGATTCTTATCAGAGCCTTACTGCTATCGAGCTCTTAACGAAGATTCAGAGGTACGCTGTTGGGTTTCAAGAACATGGCTTGGAGCCTGGCTCGAGGGTGTGCGCATACATCCGGAACAGCATTGAAAATCTTGCCGCAGCACAGGCAGTTCTGTTCGCAGGAGCAACACTTGTTATGGCGAAGCCGTCTTACGTTGCAAGTGAGTGTTGGTTCGTCTCCAGAGCGACATCCTGCGTCTTTTTATATAAAAAATTAATATTTACAGTCTTCTTTTTGACCGCAAAAAGAAACGACGGATCGGCGAACGTTAAGTGTCCCGGCCAAATGTATACCGCATGCTGCCCGGACCAGTCGGTGAAGTTTCAAAGATGAACGTGATTTTATTGAAGAGTTATAAAAGTTACTTTCGGAAAATTTCAGTGGGAAAAGGGGTTTCGTTTATGGTAGCCAACACCCATTCACCTCCACGTATTCGTAGGTTTCGTAGGCCGCCATTTTCCAATCTAAACTTTCAAAAATAGCTTACAACTTTTTGAGCGAGACAACGTCAAGCGCATGAAACTTTGGCATTGTCCAAACTGCCAGCTCTTCCTTTGAGCGGAGATTTAGACTGAGGTAATACGCGCACTTTATTTTACGTTAAAAAAAATCCTCCGTAAATTTAGTGATAAAGACACTCGGTATACAAATTTCAAATGAACCCAAGTCCGATTAAATGCATTGCGTAATTGCAGGGGATGTCCAAACTGCCAGCTTTCAATTTTTAGAGGAGACTTAGAGTCAGGTGGTACGCGCACTTCATTTTACGCAAAAAAAAACAAAAAAACTTCCGTAAATTAATGGATAGAGGCACCCGGCATATAAATTTCTAATGAACCTGTGTCCGACTAAATACATGATGTAATTTCAGGGGAGGTTTTGTATACACTTCGGGACAGCGATTGCGATTACATCCTCACAGACAAGGAGACGGCACCCAATCTTCGGAAAATTACGATGCCACCAACCATTAAAGTGAGTGCGATCAACGTGCGGTTCCCACTGGGAATAGTGTTATGAGCACGCGAAACATAAGTGCACACTAGAGCCGCGGCCAGCTTAAGAAACGCAGGACGGGGCGAGTCCCGAGAAACTTATTGCGGCTCATTTGGCAGTGACCTTGTGGATTTAGCCAACAATGGTGCGAAAGAGCGAAGCACTAAGCAAGTAGAAACGTGATTAGCCAGACCTGGCGCTTCTGAAACTGTCGAGGACTATGACCCGGCGCAGCACACTGATCTTGGTTCCCGCAGTGGTTACCGCACATCCTCCGCAGTGCAGAAACTGGCGTGGACGTTTTTCAAGTACAAGCTAGACACTCTCAGGAAAATACACCCCTTACACCCCTTGTTCATTATACCGCACCCCAAAACATTTCAGTTCGACCTACAGCACACTGAAGGCGACCCGACGGTAGAAACTTTCACGAGCGGCTTGATAGCCGAGGGGAACAACTTATTAAAATAGCTATACTTCGTTTCAGCTTCGGTCCAGACGCAGCCGATGCTACAAGCGCGAGCATGTGGCCCAGAACAGTGCTTGCACTGCACGAGCGCGCGTGCTTGGCAGGGATGCTGAAAGCCCGGAGCTCGCGCTTGTAGCTTTGGCTGCGTCTGGGCCGTAGCTGAAACGAAGTATAATGTACGTGTTCCTGACTAAACTTGAGTGTTTTTTTTTTCTGTAGATTTTGATGCGTACGTACTTTGGCTGTTTAACGAGTTACAGAGCACCGTTATCAAGCACCTCATAAAACGTTGGGGCCGTCAGTTCGACGTCAGTGAGCTGTGCGTGGAACTGCAGTTTTGGGTGCATTATTTGGGACAAAAAAGTGTAAGAGCATATCTTTTTTTTTTTGTGAGAGCGTACGTTGTGATATAATTAGGGTTCCGTATTTTAGATCAATCGTAAAGAACTCCGAGAAAGACACGCCGTTAAAAGTCTGTCAGTTCGGATTCATCCGACGAACTCCGAATTGACCAAAATTCATCCGATGAACTGAGCCAGACTATTGCCGTGAACATAAAAGAGAATGGCTTGTACTCGAATTAAGATAAATTAAGATGACTTAAGATAGTTGGTGCTCGACAAGTTCGGCTCGTCGGCAATAGAAATGGCGCCGAAAGATGCTTTAAGCGGCTCAAAAAAACAAAAAAAGTAAGTTTGGGCATCTCAGATACGTCTCCTATCATACTTATTCAGTTCTGTCGACAATGAAGGCACTTGTCTGTCACGCTTCAGCGCTTCATCAACAGAAATAACGTCGCCAAATACTTAACGTCTGCGTAAAAATAAATGGCGAAAGTGGCGGAAACTCTTCATTAACATGGCGGAATGCGGCTTATGGCAAGAGAAAGGGCGTTCGGTGAAACCGCACTCTCAGGTTTCGGTCACCGTGTTAAGATTCCACTTGCATGTCAAAATGTCCTCGGTCTTTCCATGGTCGTGCCTTAAGCCGTTGGGTATTTGGACACGTAAAACCCACAAGTTTATTTTTATCCTTCTTGCGATGAGTTAGTGTAAAAAGAAATGTAATACATTTACGGCTCTGAGCGTTGCAGAAAGGACGATCCAACAGCCCGTGGGGAGCAACAGTTACTGGATATTTCTTTTTAGTATAAGGTATCAAAATATTCATTAACTTTGAAAAAGTAAAACTTACGTGAAAAGAGTATTTATTTGAAAGAACCTGTGTATGATTAAAGACTTGAGCGTGTTGGTGATCTACATTGACTTAAAACGAAAGACACACAAGAGAACGAAACACCGGTATGTCGGTCTGATTTATCGCAAGAAAGAAAGCTATGCCTTAAAATATCATCTGCTATGTCTTCTGTTTCGTCCTCTTGTGTGTCTCTTTCGTTTTAAGTCAATCTGTGTATGCATTACGCATATCGTGCTTAGGACGACACCGTTAGCGCAAACAATCAATCACCGTGTTTTTCCTATAGAATAAAACGGCCTTGATCGAAGGTATTAGTGTGGTGAAATGGGTTCATTTGGGGCACTAAAGTCTGCTGTGAACATTGGTGCCCGCTAATAGTAAAACGTAAACGTGTTCGCGCTAACGGTGATGCACAGTGGGCACTTGAGCACCTGGCCTGTCTGCACTCAGAAATCCAACCGACGACGGAGAGGCCTTTTCTCGAATTCCCAGAGGTTGTTTTCCGTGGGAAACGCTCCCGGATTCATCGACGTCCTCGAGTTCCAAGAACTCTCCGAGACTGACTTGAAGCCCCACGTGCCTGCTGACAACACTGAGGAGGTCGTGGTGATGCTGTACACGTCGGGAACAACGGGGCTTCCGAAAGCCGTGGAACTATCGCACAGGGCTTACGTCTCCTGCTATCGCGCTTTGCAGTACGTTGTGGGCGTTCACATCTTTATATTTATATATATATAGGGTGGCTCCAGCGAATCTCACGCAGTAAAATAAGCCAGAAAATATAGACACCTGCACATTTGAAGATCTTACGTTCACCAAATGTGCTTGTAAGTGATGCATATTAGCTGATAAAATCTTAAGACACAGCTTTATTTTTGTGACAAATGAGACCAACAATCTTGCCAGGGTCCACAGTGGACGGGTACGCAGATAACCGAATTAGCAACGTTTGTAACGCGTGGCACCACCTCCCAATGACAGATTCTATCTTCTGCTCGCTGCGTCTCTCGGGAGATGGCACCACGCGTTACAAGTAACGCTTACTCAGTCGTCTGGCAACCCGTCCGCCGTTGACACCGGCAAGGATGTCGGTCTAATTTCTCACAGAAAGAAAGCTATGCCTTAAAATATCATCTGATAAAATTCACCACCTTAAAGCACGGTTGTTGAAGGTTCGAGATTTCTATGTGCAGGCGTCGATTTTTTAGGTTAGTTTCACAGCGTTAGATGCCACGTACATATGATCAAAGGTAGGTGAATGGTGAGCGTTTTCAGACTATCTATTAGCAAGTTAAATGCTACGTTTTGAGAGGACACCAACTTAATCTTCCATTAAATTGTAATTCACTCATGTTTCGTTAATACTGCCCCCCCCCCCTTTTGCTATAGATGCTCTATCGACACGATTGTTTCGGGGATGAACTGGGTAAATACATTCACTTTTGTTTCGTTATTATGGACGACTCACATGATGAGCGATTTCTTGGGGGAATGGAGCTGTCCATATTAGCGAGACATGAGTGTAGTGAATCGTACGGTACGCGTTCATGATGAATTGAGCTATCCCAGTCCACTTCACCGGCACTCCAAGGAACAATCATATTAATAAAGGGCAACTCCGGTCGAAAACAAAACCAAAATAAATGAGTGGTATCACGTTTGTGGCACGAAATATGATCAAAGCCGAAATATTACATCAAAGTAAAGCCGCGCACTCCACTTAAAGCGATTTTAAAGGTGCGACCAGCTGGACTTTAGCGGGCGGCGAGCGGGTTAGCCCTTGTGACGTCACGTCATGGCCGTACGTTTGATATTCATTGTTGCCATCCCTCTGGCAGATGGTTTCGGTTTCGCTGTAGACGCGCGAAACCAAACTTTGAGCCGCGATACTTATAAAACAACACACAATATCCAGAAAAAACTGTACATTGTAATATAAGGAAGGGACACTGCTCTAGCTGAAAACAGTCGTAATCCCAAATTTAAAAATGTTAACGGGAGTTGCCCTTTAAGTTACATGATTATTATTAACATATACTAGAAGCTGGAACCACGCTGAAATTTATTTAGATGTGTAACGTTCTAAGGAATACTCAAAACGCACACTCACCATATCTTAATCTTTCTTCATCTTCTTTTATTTGTCCCCTCTTAGATTTTTTCCACTTCTTCTTCTCTACGTTGGGCTTCTTCACTCTCCTCCCCGGCTTGAGTATCTATCGCCTCCGGGATGATATCATATATGTTAGTAATAGGGGAAATGTCTGTCGCTCTGCTGGGCCCAATGTACCACACGGTCTTGAGAGGTCCCTTTTAAACTGCAGTTTTCGCGATTTTGCAAAACCCATAAACTATGAGGCAGAAGCCATGGCAAGCCTTTCCGAACCAAGTCAAAGTCACCCACTTGCCCCTGTGAAGCTCAGTATATTGTTTCGTTTAATGAAATAATCATTAACCTGCCAATATTTCTTTCCTTGAGACATGATTTAAGACAACCTGAGAGAGGAGAAACAAGAAGGACAAACACGACGAACTCTCAAAACACAGCAGCGAATTTAGTTTTCTGACTGGTCCTTTATATAGAACGATCCCTACCATCACTAGAACTTCCAACCGTCAACCCCACGATACACGTCAAATGGGCAAGGCCTAACGACCCGGATTCGAAAAAACCGAACCGAACCGAACGAACTTCCCCAATAATAGAACAATATAACATCCACCGTCACGTCACCCCAAATACTCGCAAGAAGGCAAACCTCAACACACCGATTCGAAGAGACAACAAAAGCAAAGACACCATTTCACATCACCCGCACAAAAAGTTCGAGGTCACCGAAAACTCCCACGAGACGCAGTCTTTCTCCGCTCTTTTATATGAACTTGGTATGAGATCCCGAGTACATGTCAGCCGGCAGCAACGTTGCTTTTTCCGAGATTGCAAAGAAACGAGTACATCCCAGCCTTGCTGTGTAGGATTTGTTGTGATGTGCAACCGCATTTTCAAGGCGACATTTCCAACCTCCTGGGAAATCGGGTTACATCTTCTTATATATGCTTGATGTCTCTAATGGTGCGCTCAGCTAGACCATTTTTAGAAGGGTGGTAGGGTGCTGTGAACCTCAATGCTATACCGCGTTCTTCTGTCCATTTCTTAGTTTTAGTTTTTGATCACGAAAAGCTGTTCTATTTTCTAAAATGACAATTTTCACTATGGCGATATATTTCTCTGTTGAGTAAAGCGATCATGTTGTTTGCACTTTTTCTACCTGCCTTTGCTTCTTTTATGTGTGTGCATTCATCAATGCAGACTAGAAAGGCTTGAATCTTCTTCAACCCCTAGCTATATTTTTGATCTTTGAAAAATCAAGGTGGATACCATGTTAAGGCGTCTTGGAGTGTCCATGCAGCACCATTTATTTCATACATTGCTTGTACTTCACATTGTACGTTTGGCGGGCACCCATGGCAAGACTTGATGTAGTGTTTCATGTAATCTTTCATGTGTGCCCACGTGAAGTGTTTTGTTGACTTTCAGAATTTATTATGACCTTCTGAGTGGACGTGTGTGATACGCAGTTTTAGAATCTGGGGCACCATTGTGAGGAGAACGTGAAATGTTCCACTTGGCTCTTGTTTGAGGCTCTCTGTTCCACCCCAGAGTTTTGAGGAATTCACATCTTGGGATGGGCTCAGCAAAATTTCTAAATTGAAGTCTTGAGATTCCATCGGCGTTATTTAATGGAAAACAAGAACGGTGACTGACTGCGAAGTCAAGCTGCTGTAACTATTATCCAGCGAGCTATTTTTTGCCTCGGTCATTTTGAGTAGGAACGTGAGCGCTCCATAGACAGTAAAAAGCTTGAATTTCAAACCTTCCAGGTAGGAACGCGAATACCGGACAGCTTTCAACACTGCCAGAGCCACTTCCTCAGCGGTGGTGTAGTTTACTTCGCTTCGAGTTTACAGCGATAGCTCTTATGGGCCCTTTCCCACCACTGGAAATGAAATTTGTTTTGATGTTGTTGTTGGTTGTAGTAGTCATAGCAATTGTAGTAGCTGCAGTTGTTGATGTAGTAGTTGGCGATGTATGGCGTCCGTCGTCGATGTTTTTAAATACTTGAAAAGTTCACTCGCCGCTCGCGGGAATCAAACCTGCGTCCGCTGCGTGCGAAGCTGAGGCATTACCACTAAGTTTCTTCACAGCTTGCTTTTTCTTCTTTAATGCACGGAGAGATAAGACAAGAGTGACGCAGCAATAACACAATAGTTAAGGCAAAAGAAGTGGTTTCCACGTCATTGCATTAAATACCTTTCATTACCATCAGGTTAATTGATCAAGGCAACCAGTCGAGAACAATTTCGCGACCGTCGTGGACACTTTTAACTTGTGCTGCTAAGTAAATAAAATGTTGACCTACAGATCCCGGCTCAGGCACGGCGTTCCTTACATATATTGGAAATTTCCATATGCCATACAAACCTAAAGATATATTAAGGTAATATGAAGCAGTGTCGTTCGCCTCAGTAGGTAGAAACCGTATTGAATACGGTGAGATAAGAATGTCTTTTTGTAGAGTGCGCTTCAAGACGTCCCACAAGAAAGGTCGCGTCTCAGCAGTCAATAAAAATGTGATCAACTGTTTCTGGTGGTTTGCACAGCAAACAGTTGAATGTCAAAAGGACAAAGATACCTTTTTCATTGTGCCAGGTTTTAGAAGGAAGCACAGAACAGTGCAACTAAAAAAAAATGTTTTGGCTGCTGGAAAAATGCTTATTCCTTTTACGCGGCACAGTACATTATGGGCTGGACTATCACTGAACACGGTTCGATAGATCGGCGTTGGTAAAAAAACAAAACATCTACAAGGTTCCTCGAAATACTTTTTCTGGTCACAGTCGCCAGATGTTTTCTAGAAAGCCTAACCACCACAAAGTTAAAAGCATCAACAACCTCTATTAGAAAGCCTACTAACATTGTGGGTTGATTCGCACACTCGACCGATGACGCCACGAAAGTCGGAAGGAAGCCACCCAGTTTGTTCTGGATCATTCCGCGGAGAAAGGGGGTCTCATGGTCTCTTAAAAATAAATATTGACACCAGCTGGCGGAAGAATGAGTGCGGTAGACCGATGCCTCCTGCTGGGGATGCGACAAAAGAGGTTGTCCCGGCGCATAAACTCCCAGGTGGATTTCCAGACAACAACAGTAAATGCGCGGTGGAATTTCTAAATTTTACACCTTGCGCAGTGCAAAACCTGCAAAACGTACCAAAGCTTCGTTACGAGAAACAAGTTGCAGATGGTCGACCTAATGAAGATCAACACATCCCGGTGGGCCCAGCGCTTCGTGCGCATTTGCAGGCCTGTCGCCACTCCCGACCAGAAGGTAGTGCTGTTTCTGAAGTGCTCTAACGGCACTCCGAGGTATTTGCACGGTGTGCAACCTTATTAAATTACATCAAATTCGATGGGAGTTGTTGCCCAGGAACCATGCCAGAACCCACAACACTTTTCCAAGCTCACAGCCGCCCGTGTGGCTGCGTAGTATCTGCGCAGCCACAGGTTCGTCCGGGTTGTCAGTCAAGCTCAGCTCGTACCGTTGCTTAGCTTCTCCTCCAAGGAAGAGACGTATATATTCAATCCGCTATTTTTGTGAGGTGCAGAGGTTTTTCTCTCAGGAAAACTCTTAGAAAGCAATCAAACCTTCTGGACTGCTAAACGGCCCGTTGAAAATATCTTACTTCAAGATATCAAACCTCGGCTTTTTGTTTTCGACGCTGAGCGTTTGACATTCAAGCTGGAATAATGAGGTTTTGTTGCGGAACTTGCTGTTGATGTGTATCGCTTGCAAAACCGCTGCAGCATTAGAAATCAATGAAGCTTGTGGCAACATAATATGTGTAGCAGCTATGCGTTCCAATTCAAACTTGTTGACACAGCAGTCTGTATGTTGATCTTGAGAGATCCTTTGTCCGTCAGCTCCTCCAAGGAAATTGCACGCACGTTTCTGCAGGTTGACTTCAATGAGCTCAAGAGAAGTCACGCTTTTCTGCAGCTCCACGACCTTTTTGAACTTTATCTTGGCAGCAGTTGAAAACCACTCAACCGAGGTGCCGAGTAACGGAACAGGGTGCCCAGATGTTGTAGATCCTGTGGGCCGCGCGAAAATATATGTAACGTTACAAAGAATACTCGGGAGGTGCTTGTAACCATGTTGATATCGCATTATCTTCTCTTTTCTTATTTGCCCCTCCCCCAATAGAATTTTCCCTGCTGAGTCTTCTCTCACGTTGGTCTTCAACAAGATGCGCCCTAGAAGTTCAATAAAAAAATAGAATCATGACAGGATATGCATACTGAGGTCGACTGCCGTGGCCTCGCGTCTTAAGTGCATCTATTTTCTTATACACTACAAAGTTATATTAAATCATACGCATCAGCACACGAGTGGGCGATTAATTTCAAAGGAAGAAATACCTCGCAAATTATGCTAATAATTGGGGAGCTACCAAACACTGTCCAATGTTTGGTTGTTTGCATCTAGAAAGAAAGGCGACGCCTTACGGAAAGGTCCATTTGTGTAGCAGATGTTTAAGTGTGAGTGGAATGTAGCTACAACACTTTTGGCACGCAAAAAAAAAACGTTCTTGTGTTAGTGTGATTTAATCTCTTCCTGATCATTCCCTTGTTACGCGGAGAAATCAATCAAAATATATTTCCTAACAGTGACGCCATCTGGTAAGGTTAAAAATCACGACGAAGGCATATGATTTACTGAGACAGGTCCCATGTCAACAGGCTGAAAAAATATATTTATATATTGATCAAGCACAGCATAATTTTGTTTGTCTTGCTAATGTCGTTTTTTGTTTTACGTCTGGTAATCGGCTTTATGCTCTTGAACGGGTTCAGTCTACCGCACACGTACTTGACAACGTACAAGCCAAAAAAGGTTTTAATTAAAACGGTGATGTTTCCTCATTTTAGATTACTTTTACCTTTACTGACCGGTTAAGAACGGAAGGGCGTCTCTTTTAGGCGCCCGGCCTCAAACATGCGCTATTTGCCTTCCACCGTGCTTTGGCTGCGCATGCACGCTCGAAGTTCCTGAGACACCTTGGTGTTATGAAAACTAGGAAGCTCGCGCTAAAAGCTAGTGGGACACACCGAAGAATCTCCCTGACGTTCTCATCTTGTCGGTGACCCTAGGGAGCTCATGTCGAAGGTGGACAATTAACTGAACGACCTTGCTGGAGTCCTGATTCTGACAGTGACGGTTACTCGGCCTTGTTACAGGGCATCCGGGCTTTTCACAGAAGATGATGTCTTGCTCGCTTGGAATCCCTTAACTCACGTCTCCGGGTTCATGCTGGGAGTCGTGAACATGTGCCTGGGGGCAAAGATAGTGGTCACCGAACCTTCCATCCCGTGCAAAGACCTTTTGGAGACTCTGGCTAAACATCAAGTAAGAAAACGTCGGTAGAGCACACATAACGCTGTTGGGAATACAACGGTGTATTTTGTGTAAAGTTTTTTTGTATATTGTTTTTATGTTTTTCCGCACTTTTGTATGATCTGTGTAAGTTTCATGCGTCTTTATTAACTTGTGTGCACCAAAGTCAGGGGCTGGGGTACACGTGATAAAGGTTATTCCCCTTAGTTAGGTGGTAAGCCCCTCACGCTTCGTGTTTAATCCAAGTAGCGACAATCCGACAATCACTGTTGTGGTACCGCGCAAAACACGTGCTCCGAGCAGGGCTTCGCCGCCATTCGTTCCAAAGGGCCGCTCATTTCGGTGCTGTGCCGCCATTTGCTTCCAAGGGCTACATGAGGCCGGGGCATCGTGCTTTGGCGTATTTCGCGCTACTTGCAAGACCAACACTAATACTAAAAGAGGCTTTAGGACTTACAGCCACTCAAACCAGTATATTGTTTTATGAAAAAAACAAAACAATTAAGGAAGCAAATATATAAATAAAATAAGAACGAAAGTTTTTTTACAAGAAAACGCCGCAAGCGTTTAGTTTTTTTTCTTTGAAAAATGAGCGCAAGCACTTGAAAAGCGCATTATTGCAGACTTACATTTCTTTTTGCCTTCTTAAAATTGACTGTTACGGGTCTCCCGATGGTTTTCTTTTAACTCGACTGATTTCAGTACCGATAAAACAAAAAATGGCGTCTTTCAATACTAAAATTGGAGGTCTTATGCACTTTCGAATATAGCTTGTTCCAAAGCATAACTGCTGTTTGTATTCCTACCACATGTTTGTGTCACACTCCGCAACACCGCAAGTAGATCGGTTCTTTAGACCAAAAGTAAGTGTTTGTCTGGCAATTTAGCGCCCCAAAATCACAAAAAAGCCAATGTATAACTTAACCTGATTATCTTTGGTCAGAGTCTCGCTATTTTGCGTCTAAATTGCCAAAGAAGTGCCAGAGTTGAACTTCGCTGGTTGTTGTTTTGTTGTCACCTGAGAAATTTAGGGCTAAATTGCCAAATGAGTGAGATAATTAGCTCCACTGCTGGTTGTTTGTTTGGTACGTGTCTTCCTTGGCACATGACTGGCACCTTAAAAATTTTGTCACCAACGAAAAAAATATATTCCCTTCCCCCCCCAAAAAAAAAAGCTCTTTTGCAGTAATAAACTTTTTAGAGAAAAACAATATTGAGTTCCAGTTAAGCCCTCAGACTTTCCAAACTTAGGACAAGTTGGACGTTTCTCTGGTGTCCTACCTGGGTACATGTCGTGCTAAAATAAGTTTTTCATCCCGTCTTTTTTACATTGGCGTATTTGAACTTTGCGTTTTATAACGACGGATATCATTTACAAGCAAAAACTCACAGATAAATTTGAATAAACTGCTCGAAGACAAGTTGAAGGGAATAGTCAAACACCCCTTTTTATTCCACAGGTATCCGTAACTCTAGGCTTTCCTGATCGGCTGCGCGAGATTGTCAACGAAGCGAGAATGAACAACTACCCTGCTGTGAGTCTTAAAAAGATCGCAGTCGCAGGGACTACGATATCCGATTCACTTCGAACGGAGATCTGCAATTTCTTTAACCTTAAATCGTTCATCAACTTCTATGGCATGACTGAAACAAATGGATTTGTGAGCTGCACTCCTGTCGGACAAATCAGCATGGGCAGCGTCGGCATTCCTTGCGCTGGCACAAAAGCCAAAGTACGTATATATACATATAGGGTGTCCCAAGTCACCAGGCTCGATCTAAAAAGCACCGTAAAGATCGACGGCGGCACGTAGAAATTTAAAATGTTTGTCAAAGATGTATTTCATCGGTCGGTTTTTCTTGTAAAATTAGAAAACGTAGGTCCGTTTCTGTAAAATTAGGGCCTAGAAACGTGCCAAGGTCAACCGCGGGCGGCGACGTACACCACCAAGTCGAGTTGCAGGGTGTGTTTGGCGCACGTATTGATAGATGGCGTCGGGTGCAGCATCCGGACTCCGAAGGTGTAGCCGACCAGCGAAAGAAAGCAAACGACACGCAGACGAAATCCGTTGGCAGCAAAAGCGCCGTCGTTATGCAAACGCGTTTATACTGCTTTAAGTTTAGACTTTATTGTGCGCATTTATTTTTAAACCAAAGATGCATTACAAAAAGATTATGTTCATTTTAATAAACCACGGTGGTTGCGAGCAGTGTCGGTAAAGTGGCAGCGCCATCTATCAATACGCGCGCCAAACACACCCCACAACTCGACTTCTTCGTCTGCGGCGCCGCCCACCATTGACCCTGGCAAGTTTATTCGCCCTACTTTTACACAAAGAGAGCTACGGTTTCTAATTTAGCAAAAAAAAAAAAAAAAACTGACCTGTGAATTACATCTTTGACGAAAAGTTTGGATTGGTACATGCAAACGTCGATTTTTATGGTCCATTTTAGATGGAGCCTGGTGACTTGGGACACCCTTTATATACATATTGCTTTATAATTTCAGATCAGCCGTATTCTTTTCAAGGCTGGATTTAACTGTCACGCTGAGAGTTTTTGTATGTCAAGTCGAATTCTGCTGCGATACAAATATGAATACATTGATATATTCATGTGGTGACCGGCAAACGGTCTAAAAACGTCAAGTCGTAAAAATATTGCATAAAAAGGTAGCGGGTGCCTGGGAGAGAAAAAAAACCTTGTTTTTCACATCCAAAAAAACAAAAAAAAAACAACTCTCACACACAAAAACACAGTGTCGAAAGTGGAATTTCCGTCGGAGTATGGCGGCTGGAAAAAGGTTCCAAAGTTTTACAACTTATAATTATTTCATTTAAAATTTATTGGCGACTTTAGGAAATTTTCAATGACAAGACGTGACCTGTTTTTTGCAAGTGACGCTAATTAGTTTGCACGTATTTGCGGGCTCCGTTGGCTGTAAATGATTTAATTGAAATGCATGCGCGTTCATGACTTTTGATATGTTTTCAGTCAATCCTGAAACTTTAGTATCTCTTCTCAACCTTCAGTGCTACGTGCGGGCGAAGACTGCGCGTTTGTGATTCGCAGTTTAAATTTGCGATACAAAATACACGGTTCAATTTTTCTTCCAGATACCGGGCAGTTAGAAAGGGCTGAACTCTTTGATTGTGCCTATATATAGAAATGAATAAACACGAGAAAATAAACATTTCAATGTAGTCTAGTGATGTCTTCGTCCCTCTTGCTACTTTAGATCAGGGTCTCGATCTAACTCGTGTGTAGGGGCCAGATAGTTCAGTCCTGAAAGGACGAGGGACAGGCTACCGGGGATAGGGGGGGGGCATATTTTGCTAGTTTTGGTACACAAATATACTAAGAAACAGCAATGGTATTTCACGTTGCACAGCAGCGACTGTCAAAGTGACACCCTACAGATTTTGTTAACAAGGAACTTGTGCTTTCTGCTTGTTCTAAGTACACCGTTTCGCGAGTTCTAGCTTTCATTGGCACATACGATTATGTTGGGCCTTACCTGATGTTTCAAGAAGATTTAAAAAGCACACCGTCCTTTGCCCTGTCGCACAACTCAATAGGCTGAACAGGCATAGAAAAAATATATCCGCGTACGGTAGTTTTTGCTTTCTATAGCTGCATCATAAGATAATACTTTAATTTTAAAAGCATTGTCTGACAGCTAGAAGCCCGAAGTCATGGGTCTATTTTTTTGGTAGTTGCTCTTGCTGATCAAGAATTCGCCGCAGAAGTGCTTGCTCAAGCCTAGTAGTGGTATTGCCATTCTGGTTGATTTACACGAAACAGGGCTGAGGAGCAAACATTTAGACGAAGCAATACTCCGTCCGAAAACAACAACAACAAAATAGTAAAATGGGAGAACACCATATATAAGCAGAGCTCTTTTTCCAGCGGAAATGAATCGACGATAAAAAAATAATATTTATTGCGCATGCGGTGTTCGAGGCATGGGAACGGAGGCTCCTCAGCCGCGGAACACTTGCGAGTAACGTCCAGGGCAGTCGTAGTTGAGTGTTTGAGACCTCTGCTTGAGACGATAGATTCCGGTAACCTAAAGGGCACACACTTTTTCATCGAGAAAGGACTTGCACGGACCCGCACACCGAAACAAATAAAAAAGTAAACTTAAACGTCATTACTCTTAAGCGATTGATGTATCAGTGATCAAGGAGTGATTGGTATATAACTTACCCGGAGGTTCTTCGACAATTCTTTGTTTTTACATTACATAATTCTTTTGATGCCAATCATCGGCACGGATTGGCTGAACTCGCTGAGCCGCCGGTTTCCATGAATTGACGAAAATGCAGGATAGAATGCAAATGGGGCATTCAATCCGGATTTACGGCAGGAGGGAAAAATAGCGCTGGGCGGCGCGCCGCTCTATCCGATTGGACCACTAGCCTATTTTGGGAGCCAATACAGATTCCCGAGAAAAGAGAATTGTGTTTTTGTGTCCGCATAAAGACACTACGCATCGTAGAAAGCTCGAAATTTGTGAAAATGTGAAGCTAGCAGTTGAAATAGAGCGCGAACGTTTGAGAACACGACGTTCCTTGGATCAAAAGATAATTAAGGAAAACAAAATTTATCTGTAAGCGGACGTCCGCCTAAGCCTACTAGTGTGAAAACTTGAACTGATATTGCGAACGCTTGTGGGATTTATATCAGTGAAAAACTCTTGTCATCAAAAAAGTGACTATGGTTTTCCTTCTTTCTGACAAGTTTGTTTCACTGAATTACATGCTACAGGAGCCCAGAATGTTATTTTTAGTTTTGACGACATTAGGCTCAGGCGGACGTCGGCTCAAAGAGAAATTTAATTTGTTTCAGTAATCTTTTGTTACAGGTGATGTCATGTTCTCAAACTTTAGCGTTCTATTCTAACCCTAGCGTCACATTTTCACGGAGTTTAAGGTGTCTGCGATGCGCAGTTTATTTTCAGGGGCCGAAAAACATGATTCTTATTTCTCGAGAATTTTCTGTGCATTTTTCGCGACAAATCGCGTTCTGAACTGGCGAGAAGTGAAGCTGGATAGCGCCAAGCGGTTTCATGACGAAACATGGCAGAATTTGGCGCAGGGCACGTGGAGCTTTCTTGGCTTGTTTTCGTTCTAGAATTGTACGTAAAATTAATATTTTCTTCGGAGGTGAGATATGCTGACACGTTCATTAACTTTGTAAGCATTTCAACGAGGATGTGTTCCCTGATATTTTGTTTCTCGCCTGAGTAATATGCTTTTTTCTCAAACATTAACTAGTAAAACTTTCTAAAAATTCTACTTTAAATGTGTCTGATTCCTCGCTTCAACATTTTGAGATATTACTTCGTTGCTCACAACGAGTGCACGTAGTTAATTACGTCGTGAGTATTTTATAATGCGACATATATTATTAAAAACACATGCCGTTTTAGTCTGGAATATCCCGACGGCTTCAAAAATATAATTGAAAAATTTTCTGTAGCTCCTTCATACTTTTAATAAGTGCTTACCTAAAGAAATAATCGGAATGTTCGCTTTTACTATGTAGATAATAGACCTCAACAGCGGAGATCCTCTCGGCCCCAACGAAAAAGGTGAACTGGTGGTTCAGAGCGGAACTCTCATGAAGGGCTACTACGGTCATCCGGAAGCCACTCGGGAAGTCTTGAGCACTGATGGCTGGTTTCGTACGGGTGAGAGTGTTGACGTATTCCACATTATTCTGCTATGAAATGATTCGCTTGTCCCATGGCAGTCGTATCTCAGATACGAGTGTGTGTTGATGAGTGTGCTTGAGTGAATCACCCTTTTTCAGCCCTGTGTTTGGGAGTGGTGTATTCTCAGACATTCCTTATCATTTAAATTTTTTTGTAGTACATGTCTTTTGTTATTTTTACATAGTCGGAGGATATAGGAACGACATTATTTGTTTTACTTTTTCCTTAACCCGTTTACTAGGCGGCCTCATAGTTAAACTTAAACATTTCGGAAATTTAAGCAAGGTTAAAAACAGTGACAGATTTATTGTGAAGCCATCGTGAGGACTTTGTTTTCTTAAAATATACCTTGGCCTTGGCGAAATTAAGGGTACATTTGTTTTTTTAAATGTTAGGTTGAATAGCTTAAAAGGGAAGAGACGTAGTACTTGAGCAAGAGAAACAAGTATGGGTAACAATGCTTAGAGAAGCAAAATTACAGCGACCTTCAAAATTCAAGAAAACGAAAAGCACAAAACTATAAACTTGAAGAAAACAAATGATGACAATTGCTGAATAAATAATTATGGCGAATTGCTAGACGATTGGGTAGCATACGTGAAACGTTCTAGCATCACAAACGTTTAGCGATACTCTGAGTTTCCAGACGTTCACAGTGCTCTTCATCAGGTAGTTTAACGCGAATCATATGCACATGTACACTTGACAGTTTTTCCTAGAATGACGCGATACTACCGCAATTCGGGCGGATAAACCCGACGATCGTCCAGCGCCTTCCATACACTCGAGCTCCTCTCCCTCAGTGCGCACAGGTGGTGTAGCTCCTCCTCGCCTTCATCATCCCTCCTTGCCTACCCCTCTGGCCTCATGACCTCCCCGTTAACCAGTGAGCATCGAGCGCTTCACTCCTCCTCTCCTACCCGTCAACCAATCAGTATCGAGCATCGCGGCCAAGCTTTTATCCAGGCTTTACTTTCGGGCCCCACGAAATGCCGAAAGCATTGTCAAAGATCTTTTAATGTTAGAAGAAGTGAACTACGAGGTATGAACAGGTTCGTTTTGCAATCGGGCATCTTTTTTTTTCATCTCATGTGCATTAATAATACAGACGTTATATTGAGCTCTTTAAGCAAAATATATAATGACCAACTGATCAAAAAAAGTCTTGGCAAAAACATGTGAAACAATGATAATTAAAAAAACAAATCTGGGAAAGAAAGACAGTGCCTAATAACGAAAAACAAGACTTGAACCCATAAGAAATTATATGCCGCTGAGGACGTCCAGTTTTTATTCCATGCTTGAGTCCAGACAGTGCCATCGGATTTCAATAGTGTTATTAAGGCATTGATCAATAGCCCAGCGCTAGGGAACAAGCATGGTCTGCGTTTGAATTTCACCAATAAAATATTTTTATTCCCAGACTTATGTGCAAAATCGCGAGACACAAAACAGGTAAAGCTGTTTAGTTTTCTAACAATAAACGACCTGACTCTCATGTACTTTGTTTACAGGAGATATTGGCTACTATGATGATAATGGACATATCTACATTATAGATAGGCTCAAACAGATGATCAAATGCATGGGAAACGTAGTGACTCCTGCTGAGCTAGAAGATATCCTGACCTCGCACGAGGCGGTTGTAGAAGCCGCAGTGGTCGGCATACCGAGTTCGAAGTACGGGGAAGCTCCAACAGCCTGCGTTGTTGTCAGCGAATCCAAGGAATGGCTCTTCGAAAGTCTGG
This sequence comes from Ixodes ricinus, assembly GCA_037355805.1. NCBI lineage: Eukaryota > Metazoa > Arthropoda > Arachnida > Ixodida > Ixodidae > Ixodes > Ixodes ricinus. The sequence goes on from JAZHYW010036402.1 coordinate 54,632, forward strand.
AACGAGAACTGAAACAGCTCGTAGCAGGTAGGGCATCAAGTTTATTTGTGTAGCTGATTCATCCGATATGTGCTTCTTCAAAAGTCGCAAATTTTTCTCCAGCTGAAAGCGTTGGTTTTAGCTCGCCTGGTTAAAAGTGCTATATTTCCGAATTGAAACATAACCATTCGATGAATAAATTGTAACTAAAACAACAAAAAAAAATCTGTTATGAACTATATAGTGCAAAATTAATATTCACGACAAATGTTTCCCATAAACCAAAACAAGGTATATCAAATTCTACACGTGATTATTGGCTTCTTTTGCACAAATACATGAGAAATATGAGTTAAAAACGAGGGTTATGATAATCAAATTTCTATTTCTGAATATAATTTATTAAAATGAAGAAACAGCAAAAAAAAAAAAAACAACAACAGAACATCGATAAACACGTTTGCTACAGGACAACAGCTGTACTGGCAACTGATCTTTACTACATGAAAATAAAAGAAAAACAAAGAAGGAAAGGCATAACAACGTTACTATCACAAAGAAAGACAAAGAAGGAAACGCATGACAACATTGTGTGCACACAACGAAACGCCCTACACGTGACCATTATAGTTGGGGGTGGCTTATTTTACACTCTTTCTGCCAGTCATGGTGGGTTGTAAAAATATATATTTCTTCGTCAGAGAGAGCCGCCGACGGCTCGCTGGCAGATTTTGCCCCTAGGGACGAACTAAAGGTGCATGGCGTTTTGTTCTGTACGCACCAATGTAATCTGATGGTAGAGTGTTACGTGTTTTCTTTTCCTTTTTTTGTTTTCATGTCATGAAGTTCAGTTGCGACTACAACTATTGTCACGTCGCAAGCGTTCCTTTCGTGGTCCTCGTTTTTGTAAAAAAACAAGTACCACGAACGAGGTCGTGGTCCTCGTTCTGTAAAAAAAACGAGGACCACGACAGCTCTTAGTGGCCCCCTCGGGGAAACTGCGTGAACCTACTTCGCCAAAACTTCCGGTGACGTCATCAGCTACGTCACCAATCCCATGATCGTTCCCAGGTTAGCTCGTCCTCCACTAAATTTATAGAAAAAAAAAAGTCCGAGGACACCTAAGCACTTGCTATGAGTTGTGAATGCGAAAGCATGCCGCCTGTGACGCCCTGTGACGTATTGCTTCCGCCTCGCATTGTCGAAGGGCCTCGCCCTGTTGCCGCCTGAGACGCTTTGAATCGTGATTCGCTTGTACCTCCCGACGGCCGAGCGAGCGCTCTCGTGAAGTGGCCGCACCGCGCCGAGCTCTGCTGTGCAGCCCCTCCGGAAACTGCCCGTGCGGGCTTGCTGGCTCGGCGGCTAGCCGCGCCCTCTCGCCGGCAGCCGGGCCGCTGCGCCGCCATGGAGGTGGCTTCTCTGGTGGCGTTCCTTGAAACTACGCCGCGTGAGAGCCAGTGAGTGTGCTGTTGGGCTATGAGGGTAGAAGAGGAAGACGAGGGATTGTAAAGAAACATGTCGTTCCGACAAGAAGCAGCCGGGAGCTCTGAGTTAGTAACGACGAATCACACATGGTGTCAGAAGTTCAGGACCCCGAGCTTGGACAGGAACGGAAAGCGATGATAACCGCCAACTCATTCCAGTGCCAACCATATTCAATTTCACAAGCCAGGATGAATGGCCTCATTGGGAGTGGTGATTTGAACGCTTCCGCACAATCAGCGGTCTCTCCACGAAGCCTGAGCCAGAAAAGGCGAACGCTCTGATCTACTTTAAGTGTGATAAGGCATACGATATCCTCGTGTCGTTGAACCTTAACACAGAAAAGATGGCGAACTACAACGAAGTACTTTCAGCATTCGGATGGTACTTCGTCGTCCGTCGAAACATCATTTATGAAAGAGCGAAATTTCGCAGGAGAAGCCAGCAAGAGAGTGAAGGCGGTGAAGAATTCATCACTAACCTTCATAGCCACGCCAAGACTTGCGACTTCGGGGTTCTACACGAGGAAGTGATTCGAGATAGCATCGTCGTCGGCGTTTGCAACCACCAGCTGTCGGAGAAGATGCAACTAGACCCGGAGTTGGTACTCGAGAAGGCTAAGAACCTGGCTCAACAGTCAGAGTCTGTCAAGAGACAGCAAGTTACTCTCCGCACTCCACATGAAGAAAAGGGTTGACAAGGTAGTAATGTCTCTTGAAGATAACGGAGGTCAAAGAAAAGGAAAGCAGGGAAAGGGAAAGACCACACCGTCTTTCCCCTTTCTGCGTGCAACAAATGTAGAAAATTTGGACAGTATGCGCATGTTTGCAGAAGCCCTGTCACACTGCAAGAAGTAGCGACTGCCTAGACATCATTCCTCTGCACTGTGTCAACTTCAGAGGGAGAGTGGTGGAAAGTCATGGTCGACGTCCGAGATTTCTTCATAACATTTAAGGTTTACACGAATGCTGACGTCACCGTGGTCCTAGACAGGATATACAGAGATGCTTTTAGGAATGTTTCTCTACGGAGTCACAAGAAGATCCTAAAGGGTCTAAGTCAGAAGGCCCTGACTGTTCTTGGTGCCATGAGCGAGACACTTCCCTACAGAGACAAAAGCTTCAAAACAAATCTTTATATTTAGAAGAATTGGAACATCCGCTGCTCTCGAGAGATGCAAACGAACAACTATAGGGGTAGCTGGTACGTCTTTTCTTTGTGGCGAACAGCCACCGTTGTTTTACCGGAGACTCGCAGTGCCTGGCCGGACCACGTAGTGAGGTGAATGTCACCTTGTTTCAACTCCGGTGAGCTGCTTGGCCAGGTTGCCCGAAAAGTGTCAATGCTGATCATTGTACAAGCGGCACCTGAGTCCACTTCAAATGTCATTGGTTTGTTGTTCACGTGAACCATCACTGTGAACTTGGGAGCGATGGCCTCACTGGCTACTGAGTGTAGGTCATACAGAGTTGACATCTGTTGCTCAAGAATGGTTCACTCGTGGAGTCGCTCGTGCTGTGTCCACGTGGTTGTTACGTTGAAGACTTTTCTTGGAAGTTTTCTTCTTTTGAATGCATGCTTTTTCGATGTGGCCTTGTTTGTGGCAGTAGTGGCACGTGGCTGTCGCAAACCTGCATGTTTTCGGGCTGTGATATTCATCACAGCGCCAACAGCGTTGTTGCACTTTTGCTGCCTTGTAAGATGTCTTTCCCGAAACTGCGCTGGTGGACGCTTTGTTAATCTCCGGCGGGTTGGACATTCCTTTGATTGATTCCTGCTGCTTGGCCGCACTTTCCGTTGCCAGGGCGATGTCCCAGGCTCGTTGAAAATTCAGGTCTTTCTCGGTGAACGGTCGCTGTTGCAGGCGTTCATACCGGACGCCACAGACAAACCTGTCCCGAAGCATAATGACTAGTTGCAGCATGGAAGGGTTCGTGAAGAAAACGGAAGTTGTGGTCCCTTCTTGCTACGACGTCGATGCGGCATTCGTAGTCGGCAGTACTCCAAAGTTACAGTACTCCCTGGTGGTGGTACCACGAGCGGACACGACAGCTATATAACAGAAAGGACCATAATGTTAACGTAACAAAAGCACTATCCTCTTTCAGAAGGTAATCATATGCTGAAATACATCAAAACGAATGAACTAGACTAGGAGATTAAATGCTCTTATCAGCCGCTCTTCGCTATTTTTATTGTGGTTTAACAATCGTTTTTTAATTTCAGTCACGTTCACTAAACTTTTTTCTTTCCTTCAATACAGGAAACACTCCAGCTTTTTAAATTGTTATTTCTGTGCTTTTATAGCTTGAAACGCACCAGTACAAGGCTGGAACAACCATGAACAGGGACGGAAAACATATTGAGTGAATGTATGCACATATATGGTAGTGACATTCGTCCAACACTTCTTTATCCGTATAGACTTCTGCCTGTTTGTGATGGTGAGGCGTTCGTGTGTTGTTCGCAGGTCAAACATCGCTCCACAAGCATCTGTACGGAGGCGTTGTCTTCGTGAAGTCTCTGCCCAAATCAGACTCCGGAAAGATCTTGAGACTGGAGCTCAAGTCAAGGATAGTGGCTGGAACTTTGTAACAGTCAGAGTGTTAAACCGACAGTTTTATCTGTTTGTTTCGGGTCAGGGTTTACGGATTTTGGTTCGGTTCTGCGGTTCAGCTCCGGAGAACTACAAAAAAGGTTCAAACCGGTTCGTAAAGGTTTGAACAGGTTAGAACCGCTAAAGTTTTAATATACTTTCTACATCCTTTTGTCACTACGCACTACTTCCGGCGACGAACGTGTAGTTTTTATCGTTTGTAAAATTCACTTTTAATTTCAAGCAATAAACAAAGGAAGCGCATTATTTTAGTTAGACGCTGCAGTCTAAAAAAACTAGTTTAATATCATAAACGTTGTGTTTGAGCAACTAAACTTTCCGTTGTTTACCTCAGTCACATGTTTTATCTGAACCAAAAGACTCGTAAAATGAGGTCAGTCATCCAGTATACTGTCAGTAATTCCTACAATGTAGTTTCGATTTTCAAATATGAATCACAGTTCGGGTCTTAATATAAATATGTTACACGCTGCATAAAAACATGGGAGGTGCATGTCCTCGCCATTTTCATTATAAAACATATTTCACGAAAGTGTTTCACAATATACTATATGCTGACGATTCAAATTAAAACCATAAATACCTGTGGCAAGTTCGTTTGACCGCAGATAAGCGCGTGCGTGGAACCATTTGGACGGGTTGTTTGTGTGTTTCTTTTTCTGTTTATTTCGTGTTTTGTGCACAAATAAACTTTCACTTTCTAGTAAGCGCCGTGTTTGTCGTTACCACTTCTTCTCGGCCTTCTTTTATTTTCGCGCTGTTCCTTTTTCATCATAAATACTTTCTAAGCGTCATGAAACTGCTGGGACAAGACCTTTCAATGTACCTTTTATTGAAACCTTCAGCGACAATCACAACGCTTATTTTCTTAATGAATATTGTTTAGATTCAACACCGTGATGTAGGCAAACAGTCGTGTAAAAATGAGTAACTAAAATTGCTCAGTCTAGTCTGGTCTAGTCTACACGCACCTTTGAACTTAGGTTGACGCTGGCTGATACAGTGAGCAATCAAGCAAACACCTTTTTCTACGCGGCGAAACTGGTCTGGCATGGGTGATGTAGAGTTATGATCTTAACAGGAAACCGGTCAATTCTCCTTTGTATATAGGCAACACACTTGCTTTTTGATATATTCGTTTAATGTAACAGAGTAGTATTCAATACCCTACCCGACATAGCAACTACTTAATAGCTGTCTGCCGGTCTGAGGGTGAGACCAAGATATCGCCATAATTTTGGTTTCGTTCAGCTCAAAAATACGCCAGATTGCTGTCCGTCACATAAAAGAGGAAATTACTGACTTCTATGTTCAAGAGGTTACATATGTGTAAGGAAATCACATTTTTAAAAATCAACTTCCACATGCGATTTTTTGTGTCTCTCCAAATTATTAGCTAGAGGTGATTATCAAGGATAAAAACGACAGAACATATTTGCAGATATTTCTTTTTTATGACCGGGGAAGTGCATTGACTTATGATGTATAGCTTGAATAAGGTGATCGGCTCTTCTTTGAAGTTGTGAAATATTTGGTTGCAATAATAAGTACCGTATTTTCCGCACCCGGTGTATAGTCCGCAGGGGAAAATATGGGGTCAAAAATAAAAGTGTTTGCTTAGATAGCCCGCACCCGGTGCATAGTCCGCACCCAGTGCATAGTCCGCACCTGGGGCTTAGTCGGCACGAAAATCCTCTAATACGCGGCACACCTTGACATATGTCTGCTTTCTTAGCTCACAAACAAGCCGATAATATACATAAAGCATCATTAGCATACTCTTTTATTCACAAAATCCGTCGCGTCTCGTCATAATCAACGATATTGAAAAACAAAATACCTGTATAGTCCGCACGCGTAGATAGTCCGCGCAGCCTGAAATTTCAACTTTTAAACATGTATAGTCCGTGGACTATAGTCCGGAAAATACGGTAGATTTTAGCATTCTCAAAATCTGACCGTAGGAAGCTCACACATCCCCTTACGATAGACGCGTGAGAACTCTTCTTGAAAATGCTTATAGCAGTCAGTATTTAAATATTCATTGTTTACATATTAAGTACAGATCACTGTCGCGGCCTTCGAAACCTAGCCGCTCCAACTTGCTCGCGAGCTTTTTCTCCCTGTTGTCCTCTTCTTTCTTGCCGTTCAAGAGCTGGCGCCATGACCGCTACACTAACCCCCTTCTAGTCGATTTGACGATTTAAGGAAGAAAAATGAACTTTGCGGTGCGTTGGTTTGAACACTTTAGTCTCTGGGGAATCCTGACGTGACGGTTGGATTTGCGCGGGCTTAAGCCTGTCTATTGATTCATTCTCTGTTTTTCTGTTTAACAGTATTTTGAAGTATTTCGGTGTCCTCTTCAAAACCGGAAATGGACCACCGTAGGGTGCTTGGAGGCAGCGGCGTAGAACGTCCTTTCTGACGAAAACGTGTGTAGTTGTGGATAGTGCGCGGCTGACAGAAACAGGGCGTGTCGATGACGGCCTTGTAGGTGTGGGGCGAAGTTGTGACATAGCATCCCTGAGACGGTGAACGTAGTCGGATGGATCGGGAGTGACCAGTATGTCAGGTGGGATGAAATATTCCTGTGGTAAGCGAAGCGTCGTTCCATAGACAAGTTCGGCGGCTGAGCATGAAAGTTGGTCTCTGAAGACTGTTTGAAGACCCAAAAGCACTAGAGGTAGCGATTCGGTCCAGTGGGTGCGACCCTCTCGTGCGATGAGTGCGGTCTTCAGCTGACGATGAAAACCTCTCAACCATGCCGTTGGCTTCGGGGTGGTAAGCTGTGGTTCTCAGCCTGCTAATACCATGGAGAGAAGTGAATTTCTTGAAGAGCGCAGATTCAAATTGTCTGCCTCTATCCGTGGTGACAATTGCTGGAACACCGAATCGCGAAATCCACACGTGTAGAAATGATTGTGCGACTGTCTGAGCCGTGATGTCAGGAATTGGAAGCGCCTCAGGCCATCTCGTGAACCGATCAATGGCCGTGAAAGTATATCTGCAGCCGTGTGATTCCGGCATGGGCCCAACGATGTCTAGATTCACATTTTCAAAACGAGCTTCAGGAAGTTGGAAGAGCCTGTGGGGCTTTGTGTGTGGCGCTGAACCTTCGCTCTTTGACATGCCAGGCAATTTTTGGCCCAGCTTCTCACATCGATGTTTATGTTTGGCCAGACATATCGAAAGGTTATGAGCTTCTGTGTTGCTCGTATGCCTGGATGGGATAACCCGTGTAGAGAGTCAAAAAATTGCCGCCTTAACGAGAAGGGAACGAATGGGCGGGGAGAGCCGGCAGAGATTTGTTTTCTTTATTCTTTATTCAATGATTACTCCGCAGTGCCCGAGGGCGTTACAGCAGGGGAGGTTACAAGGATGAAAAGAACACGTCTTCATTGAAACAGCACACTTGCTCTTCAGACAGCCGATTCCACTGTGCAATTGTTCGTACAAAAAAGGAGTTTGCAAACATGCATGTCCTAGCGCGGTACTCTCTAATTTTAAGACTATGATCATTACGACTAGAAACATAATAGGGTTATTTTAAGTAAGTCTCGCTATTTATTCCTGTTTTATTTTTAATTATTGAGTATAAAAATTTTAGTCGCAGTTTTTCCCGACGTACGGAAAGTGGTTCCCAGTTTAACATTTTTTTCATTTCTGTACAGCTTTATTTCCTCCCGTATCGTCCAAGAACAAACCTAGCCGCCCTGTTTTGTATTTTCTCCAGCTTATCAATCAACGTTTTTTGGGCTGGGTCCCAGACAGCACATGCATACTCTAAAATGGGTTTAACACATGTTAAGTAAGCAGTTATCTTTAAGTTAGGTTGCGAGCATTTTAAGTTACGTTGGATAAAATTCATTGCCCTGCCAGCTTTTAAGACTACTTCTTCTATGTGGGCATTCCATGAACAGTCAGATAACAATATGACACCTAAGTATTTGAACGTAAGTTCCTTGGTTATAGGGTTATTATTTATAAAATACTGAGATGCAACTTGTTTCCTTTTCTTTGTAAAACAAAGGTTAACACACTTTTTGTGATTTAAATTCATTTTCCACGTAGAGCACCAACTGTGAATACGATCAAGGTCTACTTGCAACTGGGCGACATCATCTGAACTCTTAATCTTTCTATACACTACACAATCATCAGCAAACAGTCGGATACATGAGGAAATTCCAACAGAAATATCATTAATATAAATTAAAAACAAAAGTGGACCCAGGACAGAGCCCTGTGGAACTCCTGATGTTACATCAACGTAATCGGATTTCTTGCCATTCAGTACTACACATTGACGACGCTGGAACAAGTAATTTTCTATCCATCTAAGCACAGCCGAGTCTAGATTTAACATTCTTAGTTTGTTGAGAAGAAGTGAGCGTGAGACCGTGTCAAACGCTTTTCGAAAATCCCAAAAATATACAATCTATTTGCCCTCCATCGTCGACATCAGATGCAGGGTCATGGTAAAATTCAACAAGTTGCGTAGTACAAGAAAACCCCTTACGAAAACCATGTTGTTCTTTAATCAGTAAGTTGTTTCTTATCATATGACCGATTACCTCTGAATATAAAATATGTTCGATGACTTTGCATGAGACGGAAGTTAATGAAATGGGCCTATAATTTACGACATCTTTTTTTGGCCCCCCCTTATGGATAGGGACGACATGAGCTACCTTCCAGTCATCTGGCAAAAGTCCTATGTCCAGTGACTTGGAAAAAATTAAATAAAGGTAAACCGAAATTGGGTAAGCACATCGCTTTAGTACGCGCGGAGAAATGCCATCCGGTCCAGTTGCTTTTGTCTCATCTATGTTTTTTAACGCCTTCTCAATACCACTCATGCTAAGCTCAACTGGCTGCATTAATTCCACCGTACTAACAGTAGATTGGTTAACATAGTTGTGTTTGGGCAAAAAGACAGACCGAAAGTAATTATTTAAGCACGTTGCTTTTTCTGTATCATCCGAAACTGTCTGTTGATTATATGTAATTTCACTTATTCCAACTGTGTCCGATCCACATCCCTTTAAATACTTCCAGAAAAGCTTGGGGTTGGTTTTTATCCTGTCATTGAGTGTATCAAGATATTGTTCCTTAGCACCCTTTATGCTCCTTTTATATTCACGCGTAAGCTCAGCCAATTTTTCAAGGTGATTGCTACTTTTGGTCTTCTTATATCTATCAAATGCTCTCCTTCGCTTTTTAATTATCCTAAGAGTACTTGAAGTAACCCATGGTTTTCTTCGTTTCTTTAGCTTTCTAGAATCTATACAAGGAACATATTTATCCGTTAATTGAAGCAACATTTTTTTGAAAACATCCCATAAATTATGGACATCATACTCCTCAGAAAGACACTCAAATACGGGAAGGCGGTCAAGAAGCTCTTCAGAAAAACCAGAGTAATTGCCCTTCTCAAAGAAAAAGACTTTCCTCGATTCGCATGAATTTGCTCGGTTGATTTCAGTTTGGATATTTGCTACAACAGCGTGATGGTCACTGATACCAGGGATAATATTAACGGTGTTAATAAGATAGGGAGAGCTACAAAACAAGAGGTCTAAAATGTTATTATTTCTTGTTGGTTCACTCACATACTGCTGAAGCCCAAACGTATCCACAATGTTTTTCATTTCAAGATTAATTCGGCTACCAATCGTGCATACACAAGTGCCATCCCTCCACTCTAAGTCAGGCAAATTAAAGTCTCCCGCAAGGAGAATAATTTGGCTTGAGGCCTCAGAAACAATGTCGTATAGCGATCGGATCATACTAAGATCCGAATTTGGCGGTCGGTAATACGATCCAAGAACATAGGAAGAGCTATCAGGTAACGCGACTGTGCACCAGATTGATTCAATAGCGTCATGACCAAGTTTGAGTATGGATGATCTCAGCGATGAATGAACCAACAAGAAAACGCCTCCGCCGAGGCGTGACCTATCTTTTCGATAAGAAACAAACCCTTTCGGAAAGACTTTGCTATCACTTATGGAAGCGTCTAGCCATGATTCGGTTCCAAACACGATATCAGCCTTTACTGAGTCGATTAAGCCTGCCAATTTGTCAACTTTATTTACAATGCTTCTACAGTTTATTACAACAGCAACTAGGTCACGACGAACGCGCTTCTCTTTTTTCCTTTTTCCGTGGGGCGTCAGTCTTTTGTGACAGGAACAACTTGTTCTATTTCCGTATCCCATGTAAACACTTTATCATTTACGATGAGCTTATCAAAGTTTAGCCTTACACGGTTGCCACTATCCGCTTTTTTGCTTTAGCACATTCCCAAAGTTTCTTTCGAATTTCACGGGTTTTCGGCGAATAATCTTGGTCTACGCTGTAGTTTGATCCCTTGAACTTTTTGGCGTTAGACAGAATATCCTGTTTTTCCTTGTAGGAGGCAAAATTAACGATGATTGGTCTTTTAAAGTTCTCATTATAGCGACCTACACGGTGCGCCCTTTGCACCGTTTTTAGGTCCACACCGAGCTTGTCTTTGCAGATACTTTTAATGAGATTTTCAGATTCATTCCATGTTTCTTTGTTATTCGTGTCATCCACACCATAGAAAACAAGGTTTTGCCTACGACTTCTGTTTTCCAGATCAACATTCCTGTTTTCCAATTCCTTAATTTGTCTTGCCAAAAGCTCAATTAGCTTTGCCTGTTCAGTTACTAATTGATTAACGACCCCGATTTGCCCCTCCGTACCAACAAGCTTCTTATTTATTTCCTCGATCATGTTTTCATGCTTCTTAAACCTACTGTCGATAGCGTCCAGCTTACTCATGATGGAAGCCTGACCGTTCTGCAAACTTTTAAGAAGGTCAATTTCTACTGCGTCGAGGGGGCCAGGGTTAAGTTCTACATCTCCGGAAAGTAGCAACAAGAGAAACAAGTAAAGTACTCGACTTGCAAAGAGGCGAAAATATTTGCGAGATATGCGCAGCCTCAATCGTCTGCTACAGACGGTATCAGCACCTGACGTGGGAGGAGCCGGCAACGCAAACAGGAACTTTCGAACATAGATAGGACTGTAAGGACTAACCTGCGTGAACAACAGTAGTGTTAGCTGCATGTCGCCAAGCGTGCCGGCTCCAAATCCCACGCAGTCAAAGTGCCGTGCGCCTATGTAGCCACCGACGAAGACACGTGGTGTCCCTTGCTCGTAGAAGATTGGCAAATCCAGTTCGCCGATCGACTTATCAAAGGAGCCGTCGCAGTCAGTGATGACTGGCAGATCCTCTTCGGCGATGCCTGGTGGCCACGTGCAGTCCGGTGATAGCCGTCGTAGAAGGTTCCGGTACGTACAGAAAAGCATTCCCTTTACTGACCGCGCCGAGCGGAGTAGTTGCTCCGAGGGACGTAAGAACCTGCGTGAACAACAGTAGTGTTAGCTGCATGTCGCCAAGCGTGCCGGCTCCAAACCGAGATGTCGCAAGTCAGGGTCTTTTTTAGCCCAGGGAGACTGATGTCTTTGAGGTGTAGTGCTCACGGTGTAGTTCGAAGTCTATGAAGCTCTGAGTCCATATGCTGTGCATCCACCAGTGCGGCCGGAGTCAGAGGCGCGGCATTACTGCCAGTGACTGGGGCTATGCTTGGTCGAAACAATGTGTCCGCCACTACATCCTCCGTGCCCTTTTTGTGTCGTATGTCAGTTGTGAATTCGGAGATAAAAGACATTTGGCGTAGTTCTCTTGGAGAATGATGTCCGCTGTCTGGCGTGAGTGATTGTGTGGCGCCCGCCAGAGGTTTATGATCAGTGAGGATGTGAAATGATCGAGCTTCCAGAAAGTATCGAAAGTGATGGATTGCCGAATAGACGGCGAGGAGCTCCCGACCGAAAGTGCTATAGCGTCGCTCGGTACTTGTAAGTTTGCGCGAAAAGAATGAAATCGGTTGCCATTCGCCGTTGACAAACTGCTGGAGGACAGCGCCTACTGCGATATCTGAGGCTTCAGTAAGCAGTCATGTCGGTGCGTCAGCTTTTGGATGTCGAAGCAAGGTGGCACGCGCGATGTGTGTCTTGATGCTGCTGAATGCCTGTTTAGCCGCATCAGTCCATTTAGGAAGGCCTGTTTTCGAAGGTGGAAGAATATCTTGAAGAGGCTGAAGCAATGTAGCACAGTGAGGAATAAAGCGTCGATAATAATTAACTAAGCCTCGAAAAGCTCTAAGAGCGCGCGCAGACTGAGGTTGCGGATACTCTCGTATGGCGTCCACTTTGCTGGGAAGTGATCTTAGGCCATGACGGTCAATTTGATGGCCCAGAAAAGAGACGGTCGTTGCACCGAAATGACATTTGGATTAATCATGAGGCCATTTTCGTCGAGTCGTTGGAAGAGGCTGCGAAGGTGGTGCTTGTGTTTGTTTTCGGATCTGCTCGCAACGAGGATGTCGTCTAAATAGGCGAACACAAAAGGTAATCCTCTGAGGACCTGATCTAAAAATCTTTGAAAAGTCTGGGCAGCATTGCGTAGTCCGAAAGGCATCCGAAGGAATTCAAAGAGTCCGAATGGTGTGGTAATTGCCGTTTTTGAGATATCTTCGGGTGCTACCGGTATCTGATGGTACGCGCGAACAAGATCTACTTTAGAAAATATGATTGCACCATCGAGAATTGACGCAGCATCGTGGATGTAGGGCACCGGATAGCGATCAGGGGTGGTCGCTTGATTGAGGGCGCGATAATCTCCGCAGGGGCGCCAGTCGCCAGGTGTCGATTTTGGAACCATATGTAGCGGTGAAGCCCACGAGCTGGAGGAGGGACGTATTATGCCCAATTCGAGCATATGGCCGAACGCTTGTTTGGCGGTCCGGTATTTTTGTGGAGGAAGCCTTCGGGGTCGTGAATAAACGGGGTGTCCTGTCGTCTCGATGTGATGTTGGGCGTTGTGTTTGACTTGACTTGTGAAAGTACAGGGACGTACTAGGGAAGGGAACTCTTCCATAATATCAATGTAGAGAGAATCTGGCGGGACGAGTAGTGGAGCCAGTCTAATTGATTGCAGCTTCGTGCGGGTCCCTGATACCGAAAGGAGCGTAGTGGCATCAATGAGACGACGGTTGCGGATTTGCTCCGAGGATTGGATGTTGGATGTCTGCGATAGTGAAGATCCAGCGCAAAACTCGACGCAATCCTAGGTTGATCGTTAGAGTGCGGACTCCGTAGGTGGGAATGACAGTGCCGTTAGCTGCCTTAAGTTGCGAGGGTTGCTGATTACGACGATCTTGAGCTGTTGGAGGCAATACTGACACCTCGGCGCCGGTGTCAACTAGGAAACGAATTTTTGTGTCCTTATCTGGAGAAAAAACAGGCAAGGACGACGTTGCAACCGGCCAGGCGTATTCATCGTCGCTAGTAGCTGGCGTTGCTGTTTCCCGGCGCCGTACGAGTGCTTTTCCGGGAGCGGGAGCCGAATGTACGATGATACTAACATTGTTGGTTAGCAGGACTGTAGGACCTGCTACGTCGGCGGGCTGGCGAGTTACTTCGACGTTGTGATGGCGATCGTGAAGGGCGAAGAGCAGCCACCATTTCTGTCAACTGATCCATGCGTCGCTCCATGGCGGTGCAGAACTCTGAGGGCTGTTGGGGAGATCGAGTTGTTTCGTAAATTTCTGGGCGGCGTGTCGTTGATACGTCGACAATGCGATCCGCCACCTTTGCGAGGTCATCCAGGGCCCGTTTGCTCGAAGCGCTAACCGCGGCTAAAGTTAGCCGCAGTACCTAGGAGAGGGATTTTGAAATCACGTGACTGGCTCGGTAGGGATGCGGGGAAACATGGCGGTGTGCCCCGGTGAGTGACCGCGCCGCTCGCTTTGGAACTAATATGTCGTTGTAGCTGCAACATCGGGCGCGTTAGTCAGCAACGAATGGTGCAAGAGGCTTTCGCTTTGCCTTACCTCCCTTAAATCGCAAAGCATGAGCAATGACCTCGCCGCATTTTTTAGATAGTCTTTCGATTCTAGCCATTCCTAAGCCTAAATGAACGCGATTATTGTCGGCATGGCAACGTCTTTGGAAAGCGGATTGGGTATTGATAGCACACAAAAGCAGACAGCGTCCCAATAGACCTTTTTCTAAATTTCCCAAGTACCGAGGTGCATGCTACGAGTGTAGTTACACGCGTTGCACCTGCTGGCGTCTGCAGTAGCAATTGTTCTAAACCAAAAAGTCTAAAACAAAATTTGCCTTGCACGCGCGTTCGTCAAAGCCTTTTTATGATTCTTTACTTCGAATATTTTATAAGAGGAACGCCAGCGCGCGCGAACCCTAGAATTACACTTCCAGCGTTCTCCTCGATGCTTGGGTAATTTAGAAAGAAGGTCTATTGGGACGCTGTCTGCTTTTGTGTGCTATCAATAGCCGGCCGATTGGGGCAAGGCAATCCACTTTCCAAAGACGTTGCCATGCCGACAATTATTGCGTTCATTTAGGCTTAGGAATGGCCAGAGTCGAAAGACTATCTAAAAAATGCGGTGAGGTCATTGCTCATGCTTTGCGATTTAAGTGAGGTACGGCAAAGCGAAAGCCTCCTGCACCATTTGTTGCTGACTAACGGACCCGATATTGCAGCTACAACGACATATTAGTTCCAAAGCGAGCGGCGCGCTCACTCACCGGGGCACCGCCATGTTTCCCCGCATCCCTACCGAGCCAGTCACGTGATTTCAAAATCCCTCTCCTAGGTACTGCGGCTAACTTTAGCCGCGGTTAGCGCTTCGAGCAAACGGGCCCAGGGTTGCGCTGTCTGCTGACGCAAGCATCAAACGAACGTTGTTGGGCAGACGCTGCAGAAACAATTGTCGCAGAAGTGAGTCCTCAATGGTGGCGTTTCCCAACAAGTGCCTCATCCGACGCAGTAACTGAGAGGGTGTTTTTTCTCCCAGCTCTGCTGTAGTCAGTAGTTGTTGTAGTCGTCGTTGTTCGGATAGGCTGGTGCGTCGAACTAGTTCTGCCTTGAGGGTGTCGTAGGGTGTTAGCGTGGGTGGTGCTAAGATAATATCACGCACCTCCGCTGCCTCTGCTGATGACAACGCGCTTACGACGTGATGGAACCGCGTCTGCTGGTCCGTAATGCGCCGCAAGGCAAATTGTGACTCTATTTGCGCAAACCACAACTGTGGATCCGTGGGCCAGAATGGCGGAAGGCGGACGGCGAGGGCCGCGACTGCTGTTGCGTTGCAGAAAAGCCGTCCGTTGCCATTGCTGCTCACCTTGGTGTTCTGTCGGGACGTCCGGGTCCCCACTTATTAGCGCCGAGATGTTTCGGTGGCGCCCTCTTATGGTTTCCCTCCGTGACGTCGCGACTGGGATTTGCCTCGCCGTGACGTCACCAGTTGTTATTCTGGCTACTTACCATCAGGTGCGACAACGAGTTCGATGGTGTGTTTAAAAAGCACAGTAGAAGCTAGGAGCCATCGCAATCCGAAACTGACACCGTCAAAGTTGACAATCTGACAGTGCTCATATGCCCATGGTTTGGCCAATCGTGGAAAGCTGACCACAGCGACGCTTTTGGCCACGCACATCGCTAATAGCAGTCAGTATTTATATATACATTATTTACATATCAAGTACAGATCACTGTCACGGCCTTCGAAACTTAGCCGCTCCAACTTGCTCGCGAGCTTTTTCTCCATGTCGTCCTCTTCTTTATTGCCGCTCAAGAGCTGGCGTGATGGCCGCTACATGCTCTATTTGCATCTCATCTGCGGGAACGTGTTCTTTTGTTCCCTCTTTGGCGTTGTGGAAACCAAAAACGAATAAACTTCCGAAGGCAAATACCAAAATTGTGCAATTCTAAGAATTATTCCTATGCAGGGTACCTTGTTGCAAAACCAACGACATGGATGTGCAATGATATACTCCTACTATTAATCACACTTGGGCTTCAGCACAAGCTCGCAACTTCGCGAAAAACTACCTTGGGACGCTCATGCTACATTCGATATTACGAACACGTGTTCCTGGGCGCTCAATTGACAACGCTATCTTATGCTTCATCAGTCATGCTCCATAACATTGTATCGCGAGAGTGCTCCACACTGTAGGACTTCACGATGTAGACGCCTAAGTGTGTCTGCTTTGCTACTGTTGTGAAGACTGTGTTTCACCAGGACACTGAACTGTTTTAATGCATTGCTTGGACCTTACGTCGTCGCGTCATACTGGTGGTCACTGCCGCTTATTTTTGCTGAGAAAAACAAACTTTGTGGAGTGAAATGCAGTGTCCACATGATTTGGTGCCGATTCTATACTACCAGTGTCCATTACAGCCACGCGCTTTGTCTATGGCATATATACTCCGTTCTTTCTCGAAAGGGCTGTCCGGTGAAAAAGCGGAATTTCTTAAAAAACAGGTGCAAAGAAAAAAATTTCTTTTTTTAAATAGCCGAGATGGAAAAAGTATGTTATAAAACGAATTTACAAGAAGAAAGACAATTTTTACAGCTATATTTACGGCGCAAAACAAATTTGCAGTTGGCGCCCGCGGGAGCCGCCGCTGGTCACGTGGTAGACCTGTGCGTCACCGCCGCCGCACGCTGAGCGTTTCGCGCCGCCGCTTCAACGCGTTTCTCCACGCCGCCGTCGCCGCCGCCGCGCAAGTTCGTCTGCTTCGGGGCGCCGCCGCCGTCATCTGACCGGCGCACAGGTCTATCACGTCTGCTTGAGCCTTTTCAAAAGCTTAATTTGGGCTCTAAAAGTTACGAATTCATCTTTGTTTTTTGTTGCACTTGAAACGAAGATGAATAAGTAATACCCAAATCACACGGCAGCGTAAAGGTACCTTTAGCCCAGGTACCTGCCGTAAAGGGAGCTGGAGAACGTGATCACACGGCGCATAAAGGTCCCTTTCGCTAAGGGAGGTCCTGTGTTAAACGGAGCTCGCCGACCTCCTTTACAGCTGCAGGGAGTAGCCTCGGACCCAAAACCTCCAAATAAAAATCACAGATATATAAATATATCTTGTTTAATGCATTATAACAAATTGAATATATATAAGTAGCGAATTACGAAATGATTGTGGACACAAATGCGATGGAGTAATACATTAACGAGGAACGTATGCTCCAGCTAGCAGGTAGCAGCGGCGGCACGTGGAAAAGAATGTCTTCTACGAACCCGAACTACAGTGAGCTAGAATAAGAGTAGTGGAAAAATAGCCGGCTTCCAGGTGAGGCGTTTCGTGTAGAACCTACCAGGTAGCGCTGGTGTTCGATTCCGGAGCACTCCTGCCAGCGAAGTTCGCGCCAAACATAGCTGTTTTTGATCTTAGCGGTTCATTAGTGTGGCCTGTGTATAATTTATGGGTATTTCAACGTCTATGAATTAATGTTTAAAGCTTACTTGGGCAATGTAGGGAAAACCGGGGTAACCCGTCTTGCATGCTGGCGCGTAGCGGTTCGCATCTGTCTTCTTTCTCTTCGTTTTCATTGCTTAGCGACAAGACTCGAACCTATGTAATCATAACGCTAAGCACTTGACATTCACGAAAACAAATTGCGAAAACGACCATAGACACCACACAAACCATCTGAGAACGTACGCGACGCCATATCCCGTGTTACTGTAGTCATGTCCTCCGGATTTCGACAACAGCGCCACTCGCGGTAGTCTACACTTCTGGCTTCACACGGCCAATGGAGCGCCGCCGACGACTTTTTCCACTACCCCTATATTCTAGTTCACTGTACCCGAACGCGATGGACCACTGCGAGCTCTTGTTCGAGGTTCCAGACGAGTCGTCCGACTCTCCCGCCCAGGACCTTTTATCCTCGTCGTCACCCATTACTCTCGATAGCGTCACTGGCATGTAGAGTTGTTGAAATGGTAAATAAGGGTCAGAAAGGCGGCAGAGATAGGAGCCAAGCAATGGCGACCATCACTGTTCTCCACCTCTATTTCTCTTCTTTTCCCCCAATCTATCAACAAACTCCCACCACTACACTACAAGAACTGCGCGTGAAACCGATTTAGAGGAATAATTGTTTATCACGTGCTCCTCTCGCGGTTTGGAGGGACTGCAATCGACATCAACTTAAAGTGCTACGTTTATTTATCGTGTGATCAAGAACGCCATTTACGACAGGTACCTTCAGCTAAGGGACCTAAGCTAAAGGTACCCTTACGCTGCCGTGTGAATGGGGTAAACGTTTTCGAGACCATAGGAAGCTTCCGAAAGAGCGCAAGTACCACGTGACAAATAGGGGCCAGTCACGTGATAAATATGGGCCACTTTCTCCGCGGCGCCCGTGACCGCCAACTACAAATTCGTATAGCGCCGTAAATATAGGCTCTAAAAAATTTATTTTTCGTTATAAATTCGTTTTATGACTTCCTTTTCCCAACCCGGCTGTTTAAAAAAAAAAGTTTTTTTCTTTGCATCTGTTCTTTAAGGTCTCGTGATGGTCACCTGGCGGGAGCTTAATGATTAACATAGGCCATTCTTATTACAATAAACGACACCTCAATTTAGTGTAATCAGTGACGGATAATTATACTAAATTCCATGCCAAACTTCGCATGTACCAATTCCTGCGCTCCATGCCTGATGTGACGTCAAGCCAGGCTTGCAATTGTCAGATCCCATGCCTCATTCCTCCGTGGGAACACAGTGCTCCCGACGCACCGCAGCGTTCTATTTTACTCACCGCTGTTAACCTCGCGGAGAAGTTTGGAGCGTGACAACCCCAAAACAAAAGTCCCCTTTTATGCACAAAAAAAAGTTTTTTTCTTTGCATGTGTTCTTTAAGGTCTCGTAGATGGTCACCTGGCGGGAGCTTAATGATTAACATAGGCCATTCTTATTACAATAAACGACACCTCAATTTAGTGTAATCAGTGACGGATAATTATACTAAATTCCATGCCAAACTTCGCATGTACCAATTCCTGCGCTCCATGCCTGATGTGACGTCAAGCCAGGCTTGCAATTGTCAGATCCCATGCCTCATTCCTCCGTGGGAACACAGTGCTCCCGACGCACCGCAGCGTTCTATTTTACTCACCGCTGTTAACCTCGCGGAGAAGTTTGGAGCGTGACAACCCCAAAACAAAAGTCCCCTTTTATGCACAAAAAAAGTTTTTTTCTTTGCATGTGTCCTTTAATGTCTCGTGATGGTCACCTGGCGGGAGCTTAATGATTAACATAGGCCATTCTTATTACAATAAACGACACCTCAATTTAGTGTAATCAGTGACGGATAATTATACTAAATTCCATGCCAAACTTCGCATGTACCAATTCCTGCGCTCCATGCCTGATGTGACGTCAAGCCAGGCTTGCAATTGTCAGATCCCATGCCTCATTCCTCCGTGGGAACACAGTGCTCCCGACGCACCGCAGCGTTCTATTTTACTCACCGCTGTTAACCTCGCGGAGAAGTTTGGAGCGTGACAACCCCAAAACAAAAGTCCCCTTTTATGCACAAAAAAAGTTTTTTTTCTTTGCATGTGTCCTTTAAGGTCTCGTGATGGTCACCTGGCGGGAGCTTAATGATTAACATAGGCCATTCTTATTACAATAAACGACACCTCAATTTAGTGTAATCAGTGACGGATAATTATACTAAATTCCATGCCAAACTTCGCATGTACCAATTCCTGCGCTCCATGCCTGATGTGACGTCAAGCCAGGCTTGCAATTGTCAGATCCCATGCCTCATTCCTCCGTGGGAACACAGTGCTCCCGACGCACCGCAGCGTTCTATTTTACTCACCGCTGTTAACCTCGCAGAGAAGTTTGGAGCGTGACAACCCCAAAACAAAAGTCCCCTTTTATGCACAAAAAAAGTTTTTTTCTTTGCATGTGTTCTTTAAGGTCTCGTGATGGTCACCTGGCGGGAGCTTAATGATTAACATAGGCCATTCTTATTACAATAAACGACACCTCAATTTAGTGTAATCAGTGACGGATAATTATACTAAATTCCATGCCAAACTTCGCATGTACCAATTCCTGCGCTCCATGCCTGATGTGATGTCAAGCCAGGCTTGCAATTGTCAGATCCCATGCCTCATTCCTCCGTGGGAACACAGTGCTCCCGACGCACCGCAGCGTTCTATTTTACTCACCGCTGTTAACCTCGCGGAGAAGTTTGGAGCGTGACAACCCCAAAACAAAAGTCCCCTTTTATGCACAAAAAAAAAGTTTTTTTTCTTTGCATGTGTCCTTTAATGTCTCGTGATGGTCACCTGGCGGGAGCTTAATGATTAACATAGGCCATTCTTATTACAATAAACGACACCTCAATTTAGTGTAATCAGTGACGGATAATTATACTAAATTCCATGCCAAACTTCGCATGTACCAATTCCTGCGCTCCATGCCTGATGTGACGTCAAGCCAGGCTTGCAATTGTCAGATCCCATGCCTCATTCCTCCGTGGGAACACAGTGCTCCCGACGCACCGCAGCGTTCTATTTTACTCACCGCTGTTAACCTCGCGGAGAAGTTTGGAGCGTGACAACCCCAAAACAAAAGTCCCCTTTTATGCACAAAAAAAAGTTTTTTTTCTTTGCATGTGTCCTTTAAGGTCTCGTGATGGTCACCTGGCGGGAGCTTAATGATTAACATAGGCCATTCTTATTACAATAAACGACACCTCAATTTAGTGTAATCAGTGACGGATAATTATACTAAATTCCATGCCAAACTTCGCATGTACCAATTCCTGCGCTCCATGCCTGATGTGACGTCAAGCCAGGCTTGCAATTGTCAGATCCCATGCCTCATTCCTCCGTGGGAACACAGTGCTCCCGACGCACCGCAGCGTTCTATTTTACTCACCGCTGTTAACCTCGCGGAGAAGTTTGGAGCGTGACAACCCCAAAACAAAAGTCCCCTTTTATGCACAAAAAAAAAAGTTTTTTTCTTTGCATGTGTCCTTTAATGTCTCGTGATGGTCACCTGGCGGGAGCTTAATGATTAACATAGGCCATTCTTATTACAATAAACGACACCTCAATTTAGTGTAATCAGTGACGGATAATTATACTAAATTCCATGCCAAACTTCGCATGTACCAATTCCTGCGCTCCATGCCTGATGTGACGTCAAGCCAGGCTTGCAATTGTCAGATCCCATGCCTCATTCCTCCGTGGGAACACAGTGCTCCCGACGCACCGCAGCGTTCTATTTTACTCACCGCTGTTAACCTCGCGGAGAAGTTTGGAGCGTGACAACCCCAAAACAAAAGTCCCCTTTTATGCACAAAAAAAAGTTTTTTGTCTTTGCATGTGTCCTTTAAGGTCTCGTGATGGTCACCTGGCGGGAGCTTAATGATTAACATAGGCCATTCTTATTACAATAAACGACACCTCAATTTAGTGTAATCAGTGACGGATAATTATACTAAATTCCATGCCAAACTTCGCATGTACCAATTCCTGCGCTCCATGCCTGATGTGACGTCAAGCCAGGCTTGCAATTGTCAGATCCCATGCCTCATTCCTCCGTGGGAACACAGTGCTCCCGACGCACCGCAGCGTTCTATTTTACTCACCGCTGTTAACCTCGCGGAGAAGTTTGGAGCGTGACAACCCCAAAACAAAAGTCCCCTTTTATGCACAAAAAAAAAAGTTTTTTTCTTTGCATGTGTCCTTTAATGTCTCGTGATGGTCACCTGGCGGGAGCTTAATGATTAACATAGGCCATTCTTATTACAATAAACGACACCTCAATTTAGTGTAATCAGTGACGGATAATTATACTAAATTCCATGCCAAACTTCGCATGTACCAATTCCTGCGCTCCATGCCTGATGTGACGTCAAGCCAGGCTTGCAATTGCTCAGATCCCATGCCTCATTCCTCCGTGGGAACACAGTGCTCCCGACGCACCGCAGCGTTCTATTTTACTCACCGCTGTTAACCTCGCGGAGAAGTTTGGAGCGTGACAACCCCAAAACAAAAGTCCCCTTTTATGCACAAAAAAAAGTTTTTTTTCTTTGCATGTGTCCTTTAAGGTCTCGTGATGGTCACCTGGCAGGAGCTTAATGATTAACATAGGCCATTCTTATTACAATAAACGACACCTCAATTTAGTGTAATCAGTGACGGATAATTATACTAAATTCCATGCCAAACTTCGCATGTACAAATTCCTGCGCTCCATGCCTGATGTGACGTCAAGCCAGGCTTGCAATTGTCAGATCCCATGCCTCATTCCTCCGTGGGAACACAGTGCTCCCGACGCACCGCAGCGTTCTATTTTACTCACCGCTGTTAACCTCGCGGAGAAGTTTGGAGCGTGACAACCCCAAAACAAAAGTCCCCTTTTATGCACAAAAAAAAGTTTTTTTTCTTTGCATGTGTCCTTTAATGTCTCGTGATGGTCACCTGGCGGGAGCTAATGATTAACATAGGCCATTCTTATTACAATAAACGACACCTCAATTTAGTGTAATCAGTGACGGATAATTATACTAAATTCCATGCCAAACTTCGCATGTACCAATTCCTGCGCTCCATGCCTGATGTGACGTCAAGCCAGGCTTGCAATTGTCAGATCCCATGCCTCATTCCTCCGTGGGAACACAGTGCTCCCGACGCACCGCAGCGTTCTATTTTACTCACCGCTGTTAACCTCGCGGAGAAGTTTGGAGCGTGACAACCCCAAAACAAAAGTCCCCTTTTATGCACAAAAAAAGTTTTTTTCTTTGCATGTGTCCTTTAAGGTCTCGTGATGGTCACCTGGCGGGAGCTTAATGATTAACATAGGCCATTCTTATTACAATAAACGACACCTCAATTTAGTGTAATCAGTGACGGATAATTATACTAAATTCCATGCCAAACTTCGCATGTACCAATTCCTGCGCTCCATGCCTGATGTGACGTCAAGCCAGGCTTGCAATTGTCAGATCCCATGCCTCATTCCTCCGTGGGAACACAGTGCTCCCGACGCACCGCAGCGTTCTATTTTACTCACCGCTGTTAACCTCGCGGAGAAGTTTGGAGCGTGACAACCCCAAAACAAAAGTCCCCTTTTATGCACAAAAAAAAGTTTTTTTTCTTTGCATGTGTCCTTTAAGGTCTCGTGATGGTCACCTGGCGGGAGCTTAATGATTAACATAGGCCATTCTTATTACAATAAACGACACCTCAATTTAGTGTAATCAGTGACGGATAATTATACTAAATTCCATGCCAAACTTCGCATGTACCAATTCCCTGCGCTCCATGCCTGATGTGACGTCAAGCCAGGCTTGCAATTGTCAGATCCCATGCCTCATTCCTCCGTGGGAACACAGTGCTCCCGACGCACCGCAGCGTTCTATTTTACTCACCGCTGTTAACCTCGCGGAGAAGTTTGGAGCGTGACAACCCCAAAACAAAAGTCCCCTTTTATGCACAAAAAAAAGTTTTTTTCTTTGAATGTGTCCTTTAATGTTTCGTGATGGTCACCTGGCGGGGAGCTTAATGATTAACATAGGCCATTCTTATTACAATAAACGACACCTCAATTTAGTGTAATCAGTGACGGATAATTATACTAAATTCCATGCCAAACTTCGCATGTACCAATTCCTGCGCTCCATGCCTGATGTGATGTCAAGCCAGGCTTGCAATTGTCAGATCCCATGCCTCATTCCTCCGTGGGAACACAGTGCTCCCGACGCACCGCAGCGTTCTATTTTACTCACCGCTGTTAACCTCGCGGAGAAGTTTGGAGCGTGACAACCCCAAAACAAAAGTCCCCTTTTATGCACAAAAAAAGTTTTTTCTTTGCATGTGTCCTTTAATGTTTCGTGATGGTCACCTGGCGGGAGCTTAATGATTAACATAGGCCATTCTTATTACAATAAACGACACCTCAATTTAGTGTAATCAGTGACGGATAATTATACTAAATTCCATGCCAAACTTCGCATGTACCAATTCCTGCGCTCCATGCCTGATGTGACGTCAAGCCAGGCTTGCAATTGTCAGATCCCATGCCTCATTCCTCCGTGGGAACACAGTGCTCCCGACGCACCGCAGCGTTCTATTTTACTCACCGCTGTTAACCTCGCAGAGAAGTTTGGAGCGTGACAACCCCAAAACAAAAGTCCCCTTTTATGCACAAAAAAAAAATGTTTTTTTCTTTGCATGTGTTCTTTAAGGTCTCGTGATGGTCACCTGGCGGGAGCTTAATGATTAACATAGGCCATTCTTATTACAATAAACGACACCTCAATTTAGTGTAATCAGTGACGGATAATTATACTAAATTCCATGCCAAACTTCGCATGTACCAATTCCTGCGCTCCATGCCTGATGTGATGTCAAGCCAGGCTTGCAATTGTCAGATCCCATGCCTCATTCCTCCGTGGGAACACAGTGCTCCCGACGCACCGCAGCGTTCTATTTTACTCACCGCTGTTAACCTCGCGGAGAAGTTTGGAGCGTGACAACCCCAAAACAAAAGTCCCCTTTTATGCACAAAAAAAAGTTTTTTTCTTTGCATGTGTCCTTTAATGTTTCGTGATGGTCACCTGGCGGGAGCTTAATGATTAACATAGGCCATTCTTATTACAATAAACGACACCTCAATTTAGTGTAATCAGTGACGGATAATTATACTAAATTCCATGCCAAACTTCGCATGTACCAATTCCTGCGCTCCATGCCTGATGTGACGTCAAGCCAGGCTTGCAATTGTCAGATCCCATGCCTCATTCCTCCGTGGGAACACAGTGCTCCCGACGCACCGCAGCGTTCTATTTTACTCACCGCTGTTAACCTCGCGGAGAAGTTTGGAGCGTGACAACCCCAAAACAAAAGTCCCCTTTTATGCACAAAAAAAAAGTTTTTTTTCTTTGCATGTGTCCTTTAATGTTTCGTGATGGTCACCTGGCGGGAGCTTAATGATTAACATAGGTCATTCTTATTACAATAAACGACACCTCAATTTAGTGTAATCAGTGACGGATAATTATACTAAATTCCATGCCAAACTTCGCATGTACCAATTCCTGCGCTCCATGCCTGATGTGATGTCAAGCCAGGCTTGCAATTGTCAGATCCCATGCCTCATTCCTCCGTGGGAACACAGTGCTCCCGACGCACCGCAGCGTTCTATTTTACTCACCGCTGTTAACCTCGCCGAGAAGTTTGGAGCGTGACAACCCCAAAACAAAAGTCCCCTTTTATGCACAAAAAAAAGTTTTTTTCTTTGCATGTGTCCTTTAAGGTCTCGTGATGGTCACCTGGCGGGAGCTTAATGATTAACATAGGCCATTCTTATTACAATAAACGACACCTCAATTTAGTGTAATCAGTGACGGATAATTATACTAAATTCCATGCCAAACTTCGCATGTACCAATTCCTGCGCTCCATGCCTGATGTGACGTCAAGCCAGGCTTGCAATTGTCAGATCCCATGCCTCATTCCTCCGTGGGAACACAGTGCTCCCGACGCACCGCAGCGTTCTATTTTACTCACCGCTGTTAACCTCGCGGAGAAGTTTGGAGCGTGACAACCCCAAAACAAAAGTCCCCTTTTATGCACAAAAAAAAGTTTTTTGTCTTTGCATGTGTCCTTTAAGGTCTCGTGATGGTCACCTGGCGGGAGCTTAATGATTAACATAGGTCATTCTTATTACAATAAACGACACCTCAATTTAGTGTAATCAGTGACGGATAATTATACTAAATTCCATGCCAAACTTCGCATGTACCAATTCCTGCGCTCCATGCCTGATGTGACGTCAAGCCAGGCTTGCAATTGTCAGATCCCATGCCTCATTCCTCCGTGGGAACACAGTGCTCCCGACGCACCGCAGCGTTCTATTTTACTCACCGCTGTTAACCTCGCGGAGAAGTTTGGAGCGTGACAACCCCAAAACAAAAGTCCCCTTTTATGCACAAAAAAAAGTTTTTTTCTTTGCATGTGTCCTTTAATGTCTCGTGATGGTCACCTGGCGGGAGCTTAATGATTAACATAGGCCATTCTTATTACAATAAACGACACCTCAATTTAGTGTAATCAGTGACGGATAATTATACTAAATTCCATGCCAAACTTCGCATGTACCAATTCCTGCGCTCCATGCCTGATGTGACGTCAAGCCAGGCTTGCAATTGTCAGATCCCATGCCTCATTCCTCCGTGGGAACACAGTGCTCCCGACGCACCGCAGCGTTCTATTTTACTCACCGCTGTTAACCTCGCGGAGAAGTTTGGAGCGTGACAACCCCAAAACAAAAGTCCCCTTTTATGCACAAAAAAAAGTTTTTTTCTTTGCATGTGTCCTTTAAGGTCTCGTGATGGTCACCTGGCGGGAGCTTAATGATTAACATAGGCCATTCTTATTACAATAAACGACACCTCAATTTAGTGTAATCAGTGACGGATAATTATACTAAATTCCATGCCAAACTTCGCATGTACCAATTCCTGCGCTCCATGCCTGATGTGACGTCAAGCCAGGCTTGCAATTGTCAGATCCCATGCCTCATTCCTCCGTGGGAACACAGTGCTCCCGACGCACCGCAGCGTTCTATTTTACTCACCGCTGTTAACCTCGCGGAGAAGTTTGGAGCGTGACAACCCCAAAACAAAAGTCCCCTTTTATGCACAAAAAAAATGTTTTTTTCTTTGCATGTGTTCTTTAAGGTCTCGTGATGGTCACCTGGCGGGAGCTTAATGATTAACATAGGCCATTCTTATTACAATAAACGACACCTCAATTTAGTGTAATCAGTGACGGATAATTATACTAAATTCCATGCCAAACTTCGCATGTACCAATTCCTGCGCTCCATGCCTGATGTGACGTCAAGCCAGGCTTGCAATTGTCAGATCCCATGCCTCATTCCTCCGTGGGAACACAGTGCTCCCGACGCACCGCAGCGTTCTATTTTACTCACCGCTGTTAACCTCGCGGAGAAGTTTGGAGCGTGACAACCCCAAAACAAAAGTCCCCTTTTATGCACAAAAAAAAAGTTTTTTTCTTTGCATGTGTCCTTTAAGGTCTCGTGATGGTCACCTGGCGGGAGCTTAATGATTAACATAGGCCATTCTTATTACAATAAACGACACCTCAATTTAGTGTAATCAGTGACGGATAATTATACTAAATTCCATGCCAAACTTCGCATGTACCAATTCCTGCGCTCCATGCCTGATGTGACGTCAAGCCAGGCTTGCAATTGTCAGATCCCATGCCTCATTCCTCCGTGGGAACACAGTGCTCCCGACGCACCGCAGCGTTCTATTTTACTCACCGCTGTTAACCTCGCGGAGAAGTTTGGAGCGTGACAACCCCAAAACAAAAGTCCCCTTTTATGCACAAAAAAAAGTTTTTTTTCTTTGCATGTGTCCTTTAAGGTCTCGTGATGGTCACCTGGCGGGAGCTTAATGATTAACATAGGCCATTCTTATTACAATAAACGACACCTCAATTTAGTGTAATCAGTGACGGATAATTATACTAAATTCCATGCCAAACTTCGCATGTACCAATTCCTGCGCTCCATGCCTGATGTGACGTCAAGCCAGGCTTGCAATTGTCAGATCCCATGCCTCATTCCTCCGTGGGAACACAGTGCTCCCGACGCACCGCAGCGTTCTATTTTACTCACCGCTGTTAACCTCGCGGAGAAGTTTGGAGCGTGACAACCCCAAAACAAAAGTCCCCTTTTATGCACAAAAAAAAAGTTTTTTTTCTTTGCATGTGTCCTTTAATGTCTCGTGATGGTCACCTGGCGGGAGCTTAATGATTAACATAGGCCATTCTTATTACAATAAACGACACCTCAATTTAGTGTAATCAGTGACGGATAATTATACTAAATTCCATGCCAAACTTCGCATGTACCAATTCCTGCGCTCCATGCCTGATGTGACGTCAAGCCAGGCTTGCAATTGTCAGATCCCATGCCTCATTCCTCCGTGGGAACACAGTGCTCCCGACGCACCGCAGCGTTCTATTTTACTCACCGCTGTTAACCTCGCGGAGAAGTTTGGAGCGTGACAACCCCAAAACAAAAGTCCCCTTTATGCACAAAAAAAAAGTTTTTTTCTTTGCATGTGTCCTTTAATGTCTCGTGATGGTCACCTGGCGGGAGCTTAATGATTAACATAGGCCATTCTTATTACAATAAACGACACCTCAATTTAGTGTAATCAGTGACGGATAATTATACTAAATTCCATGCCAAACTTCGCATGTACCAATTCCTGCGCTCCATGCCTGATGTGACGTCAAGCCAGGCTTGCAATTGTCAGATCCCATGCCTCATTCCTCCGTGGGAACACAGTGCTCCCGACGCACCGCAGCGTTCTATTTTACTCACCGCTGTTAACCTCGCGGAGAAGTTTGGAGCGTGACAACCCCAAAACAAAAGTCCCCTTTTATGCACAAAAAAAAAGTTTTTTTCTTTGCATGTGTTCTTTAAGGTCTCGTGATGGTCACCTGGCGGGAGCTTAATGATTAACATAGGCCATTCTTATTACAATAAACGACACCTCAATTTAGTGTAATCAGTGACGGATAATTATACTAAATTCCATGCCAAACTTCGCATGTACCAATTCCTGCGCTCCATGCCTGATGTGACGTCAAGCCAGGCTTGCAATTGTCAGATCCCATGCCTCATTCCTCCGTGGGAACACAGTGCTCCCGACGCACCGCAGCGTTCTATTTTACTCACCGCTGTTAACCTCGCGGAGAAGTTTGGAGCGTGACAACCCCAAAACAAAAGTCCCCTTTTATGCACAAAAAAAAGTTTTTTTCTTTGCATGTGTCCTTTAATGTCTCGTGATGGTCACCTGGCGGGAGCTTAATGATTAACATAGGCCATTCTTATTACAATAAACGACACCTCAATTTAGTGTAATCAGTGACGGATAATTATACTAAATTCCATGCCAAACTTCGCATGTACCAATTCCTGCGCTCCATGCCTGATGTGACGTCAAGCCAGGCTTGCAATTGTCAGATCCCATGCCTC
Source organism: Ixodes ricinus (assembly GCA_037355805.1). Taxonomy (NCBI): domain Eukaryota; kingdom Metazoa; phylum Arthropoda; class Arachnida; order Ixodida; family Ixodidae; genus Ixodes; species Ixodes ricinus. Next base: position 83,677 of record JAZHYW010036402.1, read on the forward strand.
ATTCCTCCGTGGGAACACAGTGCTCCCGACGCACCGCAGCGTTCTATTTTACTCACCGCTGTTAACCTCGCGGAGAAGTTTGGAGCGTGACAACCCCAAAACAAAAGTCCCCTTTTATGCACAAAAAAAAGTTTTTTTTCTTTGCATGTGTCCTTTAAGGTCTCGTGATGGTCACCTGGCGGGAGCTTAATGATTAACATAGGCCATTCTTATTACAATAAACGACACCTCAATTTAGTGTAATCAGTGACGGATAATTATACTAAATTCCATGCCAAACTTCGCATGTACCAATTCCTGCGCTCCATGCCTGATGTGACGTCAAGCCAGGCTTGCAATTGTCAGATCCCATGCCTCATTCCTCCGTGGGAACACAGTGCTCCCGACGCACCGCAGCGTTCTATTTTACTCACCGCTGTTAACCTCGCGGAGAAGTTTGGAGCGTGACAACCCCAAAACAAAAGTCCCCTTTTATGCACAAAAAAAAAGTTTTTTTCTTTGCATGTGTCCTTTAATGTCTCGTGATGGTCACCTGGCGGGAGCTTAATGATTAACATAGGCCATTCTTATTACAATAAACGACACCTCAATTTAGTGTAATCAGTGACGGATAATTATACTAAATTCCATGCCAAACTTCGCATGTACCAATTCCTGCGCTCCATGCCTGATGTGACGTCAAGCCAGGCTTGCAATTGTCAGATCCCATGCCTCATTCCTCCGTGGGAACACAGTGCTCCCGACGCACCGCAGCGTTCTATTTTACTCACCGCTGTTAACCTCGCGGAGAAGTTTGGAGCGTGACAACCCCAAAACAAAAGTCCCCTTTTATGCACAAAAAAAAAAGTTTTTTTTCTTTGCATGTGTCCTTTAAGGTCTCGTGATGGTCACCTGGCGGGAGCTTAATGATTAACATAGGCCATTCTTATTACAATAAACGACACCTCAATTTAGTGTAATCAGTGACGGATAATTATACTAAATTCCATGCCAAACTTCGCATGTACCAATTCCTGCGCTCCATGCCTGATGTGACGTCAAGCCAGGCTTGCAATTGTCAGATCCCATGCCTCATTCCTCCGTGGGAACACAGTGCTCCCGACGCACCGCAGCGTTCTATTTTACTCACCGCTGTTAACCTCGCGGAGAAGTTTGGAGCGTGACAACCCCAAAACAAAAGTCCCCTTTTATGCACAAAAAAAAGTTTTTTTCTTTGCATGTGTCCTTTAATGTCTCGTGATGGTCACCTGGCGGGAGCTTAATGATTAACATAGGCCATTCTTATTACAATAAACGACACCTCAATTTAGTGTAATCAGTGACGGATAATTATACTAAATTCCATGCCAAACTTCGCATGTACCAATTCCTGCGCTCCATGCCTGATGTGACGTCAAGCCAGGCTTGCAATTGTCAGATCCCATGCCTCATTCCTCCGTGGGAACACAGTGCTCCCGACGCACCGCAGCGTTCTATTTTACTCACCGCTGTTAACCTCGCGGAGAAGTTTGGAGCGTGACAACCCCAAAACAAAAGTCCCCTTTTATGCACAAAAAAAAGTTTTTTTCTTTGCATGTGTTCTTTAAGGTCTCGTGATGGTCACCTGGCGGGAGCTTAATGATTAACATAGGCCATTCTTATTACAATAAACGACACCTCAATTTAGTGTAATCAGTGACGGATAATTATACTAAATTCCATGCCAAACTTCGCATGTACCAATTCCTGCGCTCCATGCCTGATGTGACGTCAAGCCAGGCTTGCAATTGTCAGATCCCATGCCTCATTCCTCCGTGGGAACACAGTGCTCCCGACGCACCGCAGCGTTCTATTTTACTCACCGCTGTTAACCTCGCGGAGAAGTTTGGAGCGTGACAACCCCAAAACAAAAGTCCCCTTTTATGCACAAAAAAAAGTTTTTTTTCTTTGCATGTGTCCTTTAATGTCTCGTGATGGTCACCTGGCGGGAGCTTAATGATTAACATAGGCCATTCTTATTACAATAAACGACACCTCAATTTAGTGTAATCAGTGACGGATAATTATACTAAATTCCATGCCAAACTTCGCATGTACCAATTCCTGCGCTCCATGCCTGATGTGACGTCAAGCCAGGCTTGCAATTGTCAGATCCCATGCCTCATTCCTCCGTGGGAACACAGTGCTCCCGACGCACCGCAGCGTTCTATTTTACTCACCGCTGTTAACCTCGCGGAGAAGTTTGGAGCGTGACAACCCCAAAACAAAAGTCCCCTTTTATGCACAAAAAAAAGTTTTTTTCTTTGCATGTGTCCTTTAATGTCTCGTGATGGTCACCTGGCGGGAGCTTAATGATTAACATAGGCCATTCTTATTACAATAAACGACACCTCAATTTAGTGTAATCAGTGACGGATAATTATACTAAATTCCATGCCAAACTTCGCATGTACCAATTCCTGCGCTCCATGCCTGATGTGACGTCAAGCCAGGCTTGCAATTGTCAGATCCCATGCCTCATTCCTCCGTGGGAACACAGTGCTCCCGACGCACCGCAGCGTTCTATTTTACTCACCGCTGTTAACCTCGCGGAGAAGTTTGGAGCGTGACAACCCCAAAACAAAAGTCCCCTTTTATGCACAAAAAAAGTTTTAGCGCAGCAACGAGGGTGAATTACGTCGTAGCGCTCACGCGGAGGACAACATTCGAAGGGCGCTTCAGTTCAGTGCTTTCTTTATGTTATGTTACGTCAGAGCCTCCGCTACTCTTGACGTGGTAAAGGAAAACGCCTTTTAAGCACGATTGGTTTAAAATACAATTACTCGTCCAGGAAGACAGACAAAATTCAGATATGTCGTGGAAGGTACTGCCATATCCATTCACAATGATGTCTAAATATTTTCTTGAATACGAAATTTGACCGGTCAATCCCCTTAAACTGAGACTAGAAGCTCCGCCTTTAGTACGAGCTTTCTGTAGCTCCTAACTGACCCTTTTGGAAAACGTTAACGAAAACAAACAAGCAGCTTATATACTTCCAACGAGATCCCTCATATATGCATATCGTCATACTTGCAACTATAGCGGTTTCTGTATCTTGATGTCATGCTTACAATCGCTATACACGAAGCCACATGATTTCTGTATTTTGCCGTCATGCTTATATAATACAATCATCAAGTTTGCACAACGATGCCATCATGCTTACAATCGATACACATGCAGCCCTTATGGTCCCATTAACGTGCCAGAATCAGTTGACCAAAAATAAGCGGCCACTATGTTTACAGTTAAAGAAGGAACGGTATGTGGTGGCCGGTGTTTAGTGTTCTATTCCTGTGTCAGACGTTCCAGGTGATTAAAATCCTTCCACAGAAGAACACAGGTCAGCTTTGCAAATTTTCGAGTTGTGGATAGTTCGGCATCCCCCACCTCCACGGCCCGTCCTCGGCGATCAACGAGCTTCAACCGCTTCAACCGCTTCAACCACAATTGCCAGCCATACTATTCGTATATAGTTGAGCTTCAAAAGGCGGCGTCCAGTTGAAATTGATGGTCGGAGAAGAGTGGATCGGTTCTTTTTATACGCAACCGAGCTACCGAGAGTGGACGAGGGCGTTGTCGCCGCCTATACCGCCAGCCACTTCTGCGGGCGTCGGCGAAGCGCGAAGCTTTCGCCACAGTTACTTCCTCTTCCGCGGCTTGGCGGAGGAGCTAACGGGTCGGCGGTTCGAGTTCAATTCTACGGTTTACCGGACAGATGTTCGGAGGTCCGTTAATTTCTTTTCCGACTCAGGATCTCAAATCGACGACGCCTTTCAAAGCTCAACCAGTTCAACTAGGCGTGGTCATCCTGGGTAACCGTGGTGCGATCGGCTGGCCGCGTCCGACTGGCCCCGCCCGACGAGGCGTCTTTTCTGGAAGCGGTAAGCGAATCTCGCCCTCTTTTTTGTTCTACTTTTAAGTTATGTTAAGTGCGCGTCAATGTAAATATGTGCGCCGAGTGTTCGTGAAAATTTTGAGCTAGAATAATTGTGTTTGATGACGGGTTTTCACCTGACGAGAGTGTAAAGGCTGAATCGCATGAAAGCGATTTAGCGAGTGACGAGACGAGCGACGGCACAAGCGACGAGAGTCAGCGACGAGCGACGAAGATTTTTCACTGTCGCTCGGCGCGTTGCTCGGCTTTTGGATTTCTAGAAAACGTCGCTCATTGCCTTGGTCGCTTGCTCCCCTCGCTTTCGTGCGGTTGGCCTTGTAGCACCACAGCGAAGCGGATCGCCGTCGCTGGTCTCGTCGTTCGCCAAATCGTTTACATCCGGTTTATAATTAACGCGAGCGTCCTCTTGGCCTACTGATTGTTTTCACCCTGTGGATTACATTTGGGCAAAAGGGGGGCAAAACATTGTCACTTACTAAAATATGGTCAGTTGTATTATGAACCAGCTTACGTTTACAGTAGTTCATCACATAAACCATCTAACTTTTTCTGTACTTAATAAAAAAACACATAGCTGACATAAAAAATACAAACCCTGCTAGCCTAGAGCTTGTACTATAGCAGTCTATCTCAATGAATCAATGAATGAATGAATGAATGAATGAATGAATGTATGAATGAATGAATCAATCAATCAATTTAATTTACATAATCAGGCTCTGATGTAGGCTGCAAAAGAAAAAAGTCAAATGATTTTAACTTGACTAGGCCTTTCTTTTGATGGATCGGCTCATTTGTACTTTTAGCGGCTGCCCTTCAAATAAAACATCTGGCATGAAGCAGTATTTGAGATCTCCCTCCAAGACCTGGGGCGCGTCGTGGTCTTTCAATCCGGGAATCAGCAGTTTCTCATGGGCGTCCTGCTGATACTTCTTAACGAATGGTGCTGTCGAGAAACAAGTGCTTATGCTTCAGAATGGTAAGCATGGCCGCCTTAAGTAAACATATGGTTCGTACCTTTGGTCGATATCACTTCTTTTTAGAAATGCACAGTTAGCATGTGCGCATCCCTCGATGCTTCTATAGTAAGCATGAACTATATTGTGCTACGCTGTCAAGGTTAGAGTAGCTTCCGCAGTGCCGCAACTTTGTCAAAGCTAGCTTCTCTATACCATGCAAATGAGATGCAGCACTAAACCACATGATCTCGCAACAGTGCGGGACTGAAGCACTGTGGAAGTTACACCCATGACAATTCAACACAAAATAGTTGAGACGGAGTACAGCTAGGTTCGATACTCCGTGTTACTTAAACATATGCCAAAACAGATCTGCCATCTTATACGTAGTGCGCAAGAGCCTCGCTTGCCTAATTTGGGGAAAAGCGGTTTCTTCCATAAAACAACTTTTTCTTAACCCAGTATGTCCAACCTCCTTGAAATGCTAAGCTCAGGTGACACAAGAAATTATATTCGAGGAAAGCAAAGGTAGTCTTTGATCGCATGCAAGGGTAAAACCAACAAACGCAATCATGGTGTCCGATCGATTTATGAGCCTATCTCTGTCTATTGAATGTTACGAATTTAAATATTTTATTTTCCGTTTTCGCCTGTACGGTGTGGTCTGTCGTCGTCTACCGTAACTGTGTTTTTCCTCTGAAGCGGGCAGTATCGACTCGTGCCGCAGCAGAGAAAAGTTGGTTTGCAGGTTGTACCGCAGTCCTGGGAAGGCTTTGCACGATCTGGAGGAATCACGACTCAGTGGTCTAACACTGTAATAAAGCGCTGTAACACTAACAATGACATGTCATGTGCTTATGTAATGCTCATTATCGCAGAGATAACTTTTTTAGGTCTACACTCAATTACAGTAGAGTTATTAACCAAGCTCCCTCTTTAGACTGCAGCGATTGGTTCTCCGAAGTTATTTGCAAAAGACGTAGGTCTGACATATATTGTTCATGTATTGGATGTGCTAACTGTATCCATGACCATATCCATAATTGTATCCATACTCTACCTAAAACTTTTATTTTATTTTGACATTTGAGTCTTCAAGAATACCTTTCTACTTATATGGACTTGGGGACCCGAACTCAAGCCCATACATCTTGTCTTTCACTATTACTGCAATATATGAAAGTTTTTATGCAGAGTGAAAGTTCAAGGTACAGGATCTGTTGTGCGAGGTGGGAGCAAAGAAAAAGGTCAACAAAGAAAATTGCACATGCCGTGCAAACAAAAATTCAAGTTCTTGTTAGATATATGTTAGACGACTTTGCTGTCTCATTTCTGATGTGTCACAAATAAGTCGGTGGAATACAGTGTTCTTCATGGTTGTTTAAACTGTCAAATTCACAGCCAAGAAGTTTTGTTCAACAACGTTCCTCTCTATAAATGTATTTCAAGATCTGAGCCATCCACTCATAAATGACTGTGGTGAACGTTTACTTTCATATGCATTATGGTTTACAAGGTCTAGGTTTCTCTACACATTTCTTGCATTCAAGATGAAACTGGGAGGGGTTCTCATGGCTATGAGTGATGAGATAAACATTCCTTAAAATCAAAACATTTGCGAACTGGTCCAAGGAATGATATTATAGTTGAATCTTAGATTCTCCTTCTTTGCCTTATCTGTAATTTCCTCTTTATTGCATGTGAGACATTTAGTCTTTTATGTAATGTTACAGAATATTTATATCGCAGGTGCGCTCACAGAACACATCAGGGTTTTGCATGCCCTCCACAAACAAGTGAGGGGCTCCCTGTGTTGCTAGAGTGGAAGTTTGATCTGTTAGCTCCAGGGGCGCCTTTGTTCCGTTATGAATTTATAATTATCATTTTTCAAGTAGAACTAAGCTTGCTGCGTGTAATTTCGCTAGAAATAAATACCTCCTGCTAAATTTACCAAGTAAATACCCCCTAAAAACACTCACGTGCTTTTGCGGACGTGTTTGGTAACGATGTATATTTTTATTGCAATAAATATATATTATTTTAATTATTAATATGACACTCGAACAAGAGTGTATCGGCGTACAAACATTATGCTTTTTTCTAACCACTACGTTTTGCGAAGACAAGAGGACACCCAGCGTTCCCATTGAGTGGCAGCTCATACTAACTAGATTTCATACTGTTATCGGAAGGAGCGAGAGATACTTAAGTATATTTGCAATTCTAGTCATTTCTAAAAAGCGAACTGGGCCCTTTTGATATTTATAATTATTGTCTTGTTTCTTGCAAGAGATAATCAGCGTTTTTATTATTATCTTGTAATCTAACATTTCACATATCAAGAAATGAGGAATGTTTTAGGATATCTTTAATTCTTATAATTGTGCGATATCACTTGAGTAACCACTCTTTTAGTTTATTAACGTAGATGTTTGGGCTAGTTGGTAAGTAGACATGATAAAAACAAAACAGCGCAAAGACAGGAACGAAGTAGAAGGAACAACAGGACACAGCGCAAAGACAGGAAAGAAGTAGAAGGAACAACAGGACACAGCGCTGCGCTGTGTGCTGTTGTTTCTTCTACTTCGTCCTTGTCTTGGCGCTGTTTTGTTTTTAGCACTCTTTTTAGGTTGTAGGAAGCAACTTTGTAATAGATTCGTAGTTTTGCATTTTAGTAGCAAAAGCAATTTTTTTTTGTTTTGAAGAGTTATAGCCTGTTTTAGTGGCAAAAACAGTATCTTTGTATATATATATGTAATTCTTGCCTTTTGGGTTGCAACAGTGTTCACACTTGAATTCTGGTCGTTGGCAAGTCTCCAAGATTTTTATTTGATCTTTGTAATTCTAGATGCTTGAGTTTCTCTTGAAATAAAAACTTGTTTAGGAAGCGAGTATTAACCTCTGGCAAGAGAAATAATCCACATGAATTTTCCGACATGTTGAGATATGCTTGAATTCTGCTTTTGTCATCATAATTACGTTATTACAAAATCTAGATAACGTAATTATGTTGGTGAAAGTGGCATATTAGCATATCGTAACTTATCGTTTTATGGGAAAGGTCATAACTTGTGGGGGGACGTAAGCCTAGTGGATCCACGATGGATCAATGGATGGGATGGCGTAAGCATGGTGGATCCACGATGGATCATAATAAATGGGATGGCGTAAGCATGATTTTTTATTTAGAAATACTGCTAATTTCACACGGAGATCATTGCAGGTGGGATACAAACGTAATGAAACATAATACACAAGGTGCATTATACAGGTACTCACATCTACACCACACAGTAGCAAAACACAATAAATTATACTAAACGCGTGACAAACAAATTAAGACATCTTAATTCCACCGTCTTTCGAGGAAGCCCGTTCCACTCCTACACAGTACGTGGAAAAAACGAAAATTTGAAACAATTATTACAAGGCATAAATGTAACTGTAGATTGACTATGTTTTTGTCTTGTAGAATAGGCTTGTGCAAAGGTTATGTAGTCATGCATATTAAGTTTAAAATGCCCATCAATAATCTGATATAGAAATTTTAATCTGCACACCCGATTTCTCTTTGTCATTGACTGGAGACCAGCTCTTCGGACAAGACTGTGTACTGATGCCCTCCCATAGGTATTAAAAATAAACCTAGCAGCTTTGTTTTGAATGATGTCAATTTCGCCAAGTTTAATTTTGTAAATGAGTCCCAGATGACGTTACGCTACTTTAATATAGGCCGAATAATACTTTTATAAGCGAGTAATTTTGTTTCGAAGGTGGAGTATTGCATAGTTCGTTTATGAAAGAAGAGCTTGCGAAGTGCATTCAAAGTAATGCAATCAATGTGCTTATTCCATCTGAGGCGATTGTTAATCCAAATCTCCAGATGTTTGTATCCTGAAACCTCTATTAGGTTATGGCTTCCTATGTTATATTTAAACTGGAGGCGCTTTTTTGTGACTAACATACATAAAAACACTTTTTTCACAATTTATGCACATCTGTTAAGAGCTGCACCAGTTAGTAATCAGACCTAGATCTTCAGTTAACTTATACCGATCACTAGAATCATCTACCTCGTAATACAGTCAGCACACAGCCTCAGTTTTACAGAAATATTGTTCACAATGTTGATAATAAATAACAAATCAAAAGAGCCCCCAGCACTGAGCCTTGGGGAACCCCCGAGTCAACAGTCACCCTATCCGAAGCAGCCTTGTTGAAATCTACGTATTGTTGTTTATTAGAAAGGTACGCCACAATCCAATATACTAGTTGATCATTTTTTAACATTTCTTGTAATTTGGTTGCTAGCTTGCAATGCAAGGCCTTGTCACAAACCTTCGCGAAATAAAACAAAAATAATAACGTCAATCTGACCGCCTTTATTTATGGATGACGCAAAATCATGTGTCATTTCCACTAACTGTGTGATTGTGGAATAACCACGCCTGAAACCTTGTTGCCTTAGGTTTAGAACTGTATTCTCTTCAAGAAACTAAAAATATGGGTATGAATAATAGGTTCGAGTAGCTTGCAAAATGTGCAAGTCAGCGAAATAGGTCTATAGTTGGCAACGAGATGCTTATTTCCAGATTTATGCAAAGGTCTAATTTTGGCCGTTTTCAAGTCCTCAGGAAGAGAGCCTTCACACTAAGATTTTTTTTATAAATGAGAAATAAAAACTTAGATACCCATTCTACATACCACCTAAAAATGCATTAGGCAAGCGATCAGGTCCCATAGACTTCTTTTCATTTAGATTAAGTAACATATTCAAAACCTCACTCTCTCTCAAAACTAGATCCGAAATACAAGGCAGGCTTTCGTGCATTTTACAGCTTGGCTCTTTTCCATTATCATTTGCAAAGGCAGATTTAAAATGACCATTAAACGAATTTGGAATTGCAGTCTTACCACTGATAAAGAGTTCTTCAGAAATAAACATATTAGTGATAAAAGAGGACGGCTTAATATGTCTCCAAAACTTTTCCGGAGAAGTTCAAATAAATTGACTAAGTGTAACATTGTAATACTTGTAGTTGTCTGAATACATTTGAGTTTCTAATTTATTCGAGAACCTCAATATTTTGCTCTTGATCGCAGACAAACCATTCTTTCGATACGACTGGTTTGCTCGATTAATTTGACTCTTCAAGTGTGTGAGTCACGGGATATCCAAGGATTTTAAAGCTTGGTCTTAGTTTTACTAGGAACAAAGCGTGATATACAGTTCTGAACAAGGTTTTTAAAATAAAACCACATTAAAGTGATATTACAACCATCAGATAAAGAAAAACTATGAAATTGATCAACTCAAGATTCAACCTGTCAAGAACGGAAACGTCATCCGCGTGTGCAAAATCTAACACACTAGACTCCTTCAATTTTGTTTGCATATTTATGTTAAATAATGAAAATAATAATAGTTCCACTATGCTTTCGTCACCCCATTCATTATTACTTGTCCCATAATACGATATCTTACGATATGTTTGTATGCTACTTTTTCTATCATTCTTACTTCAAACAGATCTTCCAATACGGAAGTGTGAACGGGCAGGCACGCGCAACCAGAGCACTGCTGAAGCCAGGGAGCTCGCTCTGAAGGCGGAGCTTTTAGTCTTAGCTTAAAGGTGAACGGAATATAGGCATGGGCAGAGCTGAAGATATTATGAGAGTTCACTATTTTCGTCTTCGTTAAACACGACCCACAACTGGGTCATTCCATACCAAACGTCCCAGACGGTGGTACCATCAATCGCACATTTCTTTTAAAAGAAAGTGGGTTGTTTGCTGAATTCTGGAAAACCTTTCGGCACAATATTTTTATCGAAAATATATTCTCGACCACGTGATATTTCTCTAAAATTTCTACAGGGAAGCCGAACTTGGTATAAGATAATAAACTCTGGAAAGTCTAAGTGATTAAAATATGATACCTTAATTACTTCTAAATACTCTGATGGTATTGTTCTTTCATGTGATGTCAGATTTCTTAGTATGCAACAATTTTGTGTATTGTATTTTCTTGAATGAGCAAGCACAAAACGAGACACGTCAGCATTTGAAGCAAAAAGCAGTGTTGACTTTGAAGATAAAAATAAAAAACCTTATCTGGGCAAGGAAATGCAAAAGTTTACGTTTAAAATTATAAGAGGGCAATAAATTAACTAGGTTTCCCTCAAAAATAAATATCAAAGCTGACCAAAACTTACGTTTACTAAAGATTCAGATACAAATTGTGTATCAAGGCCGTGATAATAAAAATGCGCCGTACAGCCCATTAGGTACATAAGCTGCTTGTTCTGTACTAAGCAAATTTTATCACATAAATTTTTTATTTATGCGAGAAAAAATAACGTTTGAAGTTGAGCGCTGATGTATAAGGTTGTTTTCCTTGTACCATAGAGTTCCTTCACTGCACGAAACACCGTCTAGTAATTTAAGAAATACAACATTCGTTGATTTACTACTACTTATTCGAAAACAACGCTGTTAAAGGTACATGCGGTGTTTGTACCAAACTCGATGTGCTTGGGTACGAAGGGAACTGGGGTAATTAAACTTGAGGAAGACAACGAGAAGGGACGGACAAACACAAACTTCCAACTGGCAACAACACTTATTGAAACCAAGATTTTGCTTATATACAGCAAAAGGAAGGGGGTGAAAAAATGAAAGCCGTTTACAACTCCCTGTAACGCCGAATTAGAGCGAAGCTCTTGAGGAGGAGGGGAAGGCATGGGGGGGGGAGTCACGTGACCAGGGGGTCACGTGACCTCGGGGGGGGGGGAGGGGTTTCCTCACTAATTTTAGCGGGGAAAATTTTTCGCTAGATTTAGAGGGGAAAAATTTCCGCTAGATTTAGCGGGGAAAATTTTCCGCTAGATTTAGCGGGGAAATTTACTCATCATGCACCGCGCGGTTACGCTGACGGCGACGCCGACGGCGACGGCGAGGGCGACGGCGACGCTGACGCCGCTCAAGCCGGAAACGGGCGCCTAAGAGCTGCGCTCTAAAAAGTTGGAAAGGAGGAGCACTATGCCGTCAAGGGTACGTCGCTGTCGGGAACGTGGATGGGAGAAAGCTCCGAACTAAGAAATCTTATTTCTTTCCTCGAAAGGGCAATGGATGGGGAGCCGATGTTGTCCTTGGATCGACACATGGCGAAAGCTTCTAATATCTCCCGACCATACCTCGAGGTGTGACCCCCGATTCCTGTAGTAGAGGGAAAGGGCCGAGCAGGAAGTACATTCCGATGCGTGTTTGGCGATCGGGTGGTGAATAACCTCTGAACTGTTGGAGACCGCCTTTTTAACCTCGTTCGCGTGCTCTCTTAGGCGGTCGTTTAAGCAGCGCCCCGTTTGGCCGATGTATAGGGCACCACAGGACATAGGAATTGAGTAAACACAATCTTTGCGGCAAGGAACGTAACAAGTTTTGTGGTTCTTTTGGCAAGGGGCGCCGGTCCGGGGCTGTTGACTTTTTTGCAAATAGATGCCAATTTAAACTTACACGAGAAAACTACTTTGGTGTTGAAGCCCTGCGCTATTGATTTCAGTCGATGCGAAATGTTATGAATGTAGGGGATGCACGCGAAGCGGGACTATGGAGGCGGCTTTTTGGATTGAGCACCTGTGACAAGTCTTTTGATGGTAAGCTTGATCAAGTCGTTTGGGTAACCGGCCTTGAGAAGGCGGCCTATCTGATTGGACAGACTAGTTTCGGAAAGGTGATGACACGACTTGGATTTGGCAGCAGCAATAAGGTTTCGGACAATACCAGTTTTACGTTTTTTGAGTGCGAGCTGCTGAATGGCAGAACAGGCTTCGCAGACCTCTGCTGATTGGACAGGCAGATCCCTACACTGGTGGGGACCAATCTCAGATCAAGGAACTGTAATCCCTCAGATGAGGGGGTCTCTTTTGTCAACGTGAGCCCGAAAGAGTTCTTCTGGAAAACGCTTTCAATCGCTGCGGTATCTGAATTAGTGGAATTAAGAATAAGATAATCATTTACGTAGCGATAAACCCTGGCTTCGAGAAATTCCTGCTCAAGGTTTGACTCAACCTTGTTGTCAACGTGAAACATAAAGATTTCGCTTAGGATGGGTGCCAGGCACGAACGACCCTATGCACACACCGGATTTCTGAAGAAACACTTTGCCCTCGTGTTCGACTAGGGTGGACTGAAGATATAGGCGAATCAACTCAAGAAAAGTTGAGAGTGAGATGCCACAGGAATTTCGAAAATCTATAATGCCTCTTAAAGTGTAACTGCAAAGAAACAAAAGTATTTTTAAACAGCCTAATTGGGACAAGCATGTCACAAAACAATTTTTTCGCCAGACACAACATTTTTTACAGCAGTATTTATTGCGCTAGACCGATTTTAGTTTGCGGCTATTTCGTCCGTTTTAAATCGCGGGCCACAAACTTGGAATTATACGTCACGAAGTGGCTGCTATACGTCACGGAGTGACGTAGAGCAGCCACTCCGCGTCCGTCAAAAGAGCGGGAGTTTCAAATGTAGAGAAGTTCTGACTCCAACTAAATTACGTCCTGTGGCGTAAATATTGCTAGATAAAAATTGTTTTTTCGCGGAAGATTTGTTTTGTGACATGTTTGTCCTAATTAGGCTGTTTAAAAAAAACACTTCTTTTTCTTTGCGGTTACCCTTTAAGTGCACAGCTTAAGACACGAACCCCAGAAGGGTTTTCACATTGAGACTATAATACAAATCTACTATATCAAGAGAGAACACTCCAACAGTTCCCGTACCGGCATGCAAATTATCTAACGTTGGGATAAGGTCCTCGGAATTCTTTAGTCGGAAAGGTCAAGGAAGGTCCAAGGTTTCAAGATGTTTTTGTAAGAACATCGCCAAGGGCTTCTGCCAGCACCCTGTTTCCGAAATAATGCTAGGGAAAGGCACTCCAGGCTTATGTGTTTTGGCAGAAAATAAAATGGATAGATACTGCTTAGCAGGAGCAAGAATGACACTTTTTAGAGAACGGAGGTTGGAGAAGTCGCAGAGCGCCTTCACTTTAGACCTGAGGGAACCGGACGGCCTCGACTTGAGACGAAGAGAATTCTTTTTTCGTCGGTCTTCTCCTGCATTAGTTCTTTGTTAGGGATGACGAACCTGCCCGTCTTGTCCACCTGAAGAACTCTCAGCTCAGCGGACTGAAGTTCCTTGATAGCTGAGGTGGCAGCATTCTTGGTTTTCCTTGTCCCACCATGGAAGCACACAGCTCTTGACCCTGCCGCTACGAAGTCCTGACGGGTGTCCTCCGGTATCTTGGCGGCGATCTCGTACACCGCGGCCAGCTGGTCGACTCTGGTGTTGGCGACCGCCAGAGCATACTTCGGCCCGTGGCCCGAAGTATGCTCTAATTACTTGTGAGAGTTCGTGCGGTGCAGTAAAGGCACAGTACGGTACGTTGAAACCCTTTTACGCCTGTGCTCAAATAAAAAAAAATTAAAATAAATTTACTTTATTAAAGTTTGCTTAGTTACAAAGTAACAAGCTGATATACCTGATGAGCCATCCCCGATATTTTTATCAGGAGAACTTTGATTTGATACATAATTTGGGTCTGAATCTCCAGCAAAAGTCAGTTTTGGGCAACTTTAAAGAGACACTCACACCTCCCAAAAATTGTTTTTCATTTTTTGCCAGGCGCTTGATTATGGTGTCGGAGGACTACCCAATTAATATTTTGCGACAGAGTAGCGTATTTTTTTAAATAAAGCCAAAAGACGCAACTGCTCGAAACCGAAACCGAAACCCACGCACGGAGGTCGGAGGAGTGGAGAGGAGAGAGTGGCGGAAGTCACGAGGCTACACCCGACCGTGCGCTTTGTTTTAAATTTCCCCCCTCTGCGTAGCAGACGACATGCGGCGTAGCGGGAACTGTTTGCCGTGCGATGCTTTTGCAGTTATGTTTGTTCCGCTCGCTGTTCTGTACTTCAAGATGAGTTGTTTTGTACATTGAGGAGTTGGAGATGAGTAGTGAGTGCCCGTGGTGAATTTCCATGATCGGCTCCGAAAAGAATACACCCAAGATGTTGCGTGAAAAGCTGGCTCACATGTCCTGCGTCTGAAAAAAAGTGGCATTGTGCGACAGAGTTTCCGAAAGATCAACGGGATCGGGACCAATGGCTGGCTGCAGTTCCTGTAGAACATTTACGGGCACATCGGAAAGCGGACGCTACCTGATTTATATGCTCCTTGCATTTTGTGGAAAGTGATTACATTGAGTTCGCAGGTGTCAAAAGGAAATCCCATCCCACTTAATTCAGCGACGTTTCGTCCACAACATTTGTTTGTTATTTTTTGTTTGTTTCTTCAGTGATAATTATAAAAAAAAGGTAACGTAAACATCGAAAAATGTTTGAAAAAAAAATACAAAAACGCCGTTACTGGGAATCGAACCCGGTCCTACCGCGTGTGAAGCGGACGTCGTTCCCACTGAGCTCCTAGGGGACCTCATTCCTTAGTATTAATTCAGCCCGTAAACTGCAAGTTGGAATGTTTGCTGCCTATTTTCCT
>JAZHYW010036403.1:0-27578 GCA_037355805.1 Ixodes ricinus
TTACGTATTGCTCAAATGTGAAAATATCCTTCGGTGTGCGGTCAGTTTGAACTATGTTGCAGCGCCGTGGGATGACTTTTCTTCTGCAGTACAATTAAGGTATGCTTATAAAACAATTCTTATTTTGAACAAAAAGAAAACATGTTGGCTAGCAATAACACTGACACGTTAAACTAGAGGGCGCATGCTACTGCCCACGATAAAACTACTGCCAGAATTTGCCTTGAATCCATTCATTCATCTGGCCAGCGGTTGCGTGTATCCATCCATTCAACACCTAACTCAACGAGGTAGAGGGGCTTAGAGTGATAAACCGGAAGTTCGAAAGTGGCACTCCCCGGTTGCCGCCATTTTGTACGCAAAAGTGACCACACGTCACGTGACCTCACAAGAGCCGTGACGTCACCGGTAAGATGGCAGCGCCCAGAGCTGGGGAATGCGAGTTTGTTCGGTGCGCGGTAGCCGCGATGTGTAGCTGCTTTCCGATGACTTCGGTCTTCTTCGTGCTCGCTGACGCAGGTATATTGTGAAAATATGAAGAAATGAGACTTTATTACCTTTTTCCGCAAGATCGCCCTGTATCATCTGGATATTAACACCTGCGAGACAGCATCAGCCGTATCGCCGTACCGGTGCTCGGATTCCCGGATGTCTTCGAGGGTTGATAGAACTTTGAGTGCTTTTAGCATGCAATTTTCGCTTCCTCTTAGCTTTGTTTGAACGTTGGAATGTCTGAGAATCGACGCGAAATGTATACGTCGGACGTAGGGCCTAGGGGAATGCGTTTCAGCCCTAGGTAACAGCATAATCACAGCCAACTTTTAGCGAGGAAGCTCCTGCGATCTTTAACCTTTTGTGCTAATCGACGATTCTACATTCGATCGCTTTTCTTCCTTTTTTTGTGAGTGCGAATTGCACACTTATTTTCAGCTGCGAGGATGACGTTTTTATTGAGTGGGGGAAGAATAAATCGTTGCAGGCACCTGCTTCAATGCTATTCGACTTGCTATTTTTGGTGTACGCATAGATTAATTGTACATAATGATTGAAAACCTGAGACTGTGGTTTTGAAAACGGAAACTCGTGAAGTAGGAAGAAAAAGGGTACAGACAACGTCTCAAAGACGTCTGTACAGACATTGTCTGTACCCTTTTTCTTCCTACTTCACGAGTTTCCGTTTTCAAAGCCACAGTCTCAGGTTTTCAATCATTATGTAT
Organism: Ixodes ricinus; assembly: GCA_037355805.1. Taxonomy (NCBI): domain Eukaryota; kingdom Metazoa; phylum Arthropoda; class Arachnida; order Ixodida; family Ixodidae; genus Ixodes; species Ixodes ricinus. The sequence goes on from JAZHYW010036403.1 coordinate 1,218, forward strand.
AACTTACACCAGCTCGCCTGCACTTTAACAGTTTTTTCATAGATTAATTGCACATTTTTCTCTTTCGTAAGTTTTATTGCAGCAATACTTTTTTTTCATCAAGAGTGCATTGTATCAGTCAATTATTTGTTTGTTCTTAAGTTACCTGATCTAAAATGTATTTCCGATACGTATCGCGATACATTCTTACAGATGTATTTTGGTATCGGCACTTTGGCTACTATTTTAATGTATCCCAGTATTTGTGTTTCCAAATACATTTTCGAGCATTTCTGCCCAACCCTGCTTTAATCCACCTCGACCCTCATTTTGCTCACAATCACGACACGACATTCTGGGCCCACTTCCTCCATCGCACAATTATCGAAACCTCCTGACATCTGTCGACAGGTTTACGCGATGGCCGGAGGTCGCCCCTATGAAAGATATAACGGCACTAACGGTCCCTGGGACGCTTGTCGACATTTGGGTGAGTCCTTTTTTGGTGCCGCAAACTATCACCACGGACCGCGAACGACAGCTTGAATCTTCATTGTTTAAAAACTCTCTCACTTACTGGGGGCACAGCAGATTCACACCACCACGTACCACCCAATGCCTCTGGAATGGTAGAGCGCTTTCATCGGCAATTGAAACCTGCCATCAAAACACAGGACAAGAGTGTGCCATGGACGGAAACCCTGTTTTTGATAATGCTCGGCATCTGCACAGCGTTTAAAACTGACTTGAATGGCAGTGCGGCCAAGTTGATCTCTGGAACCTCTCTCCGAATACCAGGGAATTTTTCCAACAAGCCTTCAATCCCCCAAGTGACAGCGCCGAAGATTACGCTCACCGGACGCGGCTCCTAATGCAAGACCTAAGCACCCGTTACTACAAGAATTCTTCTCACACGAACTACCTTCGTCAGCCCCTCATCTGGCAAAGTGTACACATGTAGTCATTCGGCACGACGGTGTCAAATCGCCTCTCCAACCTCCTTACGATGGCGCATTTCCCGGTAGTTTTTCGGGACACAATAACGTTCACTGTGCTAATCAAAAACAAAGAACAAGTTGCGTCCATTGACTGGGTCAAGCCCGCCCACTTAGCATCTCGAACAGTGCAACCTCTGCCATCTGACTCACAAAACCTGCAAGTGGAAGAAACCGGCATTCATTTTACAGAAACCGGTAACAAGCACACCCCGCTTTAAGCGTCTGAAAAGACGACCGCTTGGTCGCTGCGCTTTCTCATGCGAGGAGGTGGGGAGGGGGGGAGGGGTTATTGTAGTGAACGGCCAGGCCGAAGCGGACGAAAGAAGAAAAACAGATCTCGATACTGAATGTTTTAGGAACCGATCTCGTCGGGGCTGGTGGTTCTAACTGGAGTATTTTTTTAAATAATGTACTAAATATTTATATTGCCTCAACGCTACGAATATAAACCGAGCTAAAACCTACTATGTTGTGGTATCTTGTTTTTCTCAATGCACGTTAATATGTTTAACTACAACATTTCAAGAAAATATGTGTTAGCAAATCATACTTTCGATAACGTTAGTATATTGTTAACTAACATTGACGGTACGCTACAAAATTTCGCATATAACGTAGAAGAACCTTTCACAAAACTAAAGATATCTTCACGCAGAGAAACCACATGCAGCTATCCTTTTTCTAGAGCTTGCAGCGCGAAATAGCCCGAAACTAACATCTCTGAAATCCTTTTAATCACAACTCAGACAAATGGTTTGAAGTGTCAATTTTCTCCTGTGCCAGGTGAACCTGGAGGTGTGGTTTCATTTTGCTTTTCCAGTCTTGGCAAACAGATGTAAGTCTCCTGACAAAGCCATTGCAGGGTGTTAAAACTCCAGCTCTATGGAAAGCCGACAAGATCGGTGCGTGGAATTGACAGCCCTCACATCTCCGGGCCCAGTTTCTTCTGCAAGGACTTTGACGCGGGCCCGAGTTCCGGTGGCGATCCTCATGAGGTGGCGATGGCAACCCAGCTATTATGAACGTCTCAGTGACTGTACCTCCCGCACTATTACAGTACCTCTTGCAAACATTATAGCGTCTTCATAAGATGAATGACCATAAAACGAGTTCGACCATGCTGATTATAAAGAAAGGTTGGTTGATGTCGAAATATGTCCAGCGTATACTCGGTGGCTATACCACCTCTACATATTTACTTGCTCCTAGAGTCTAGACAATAAAATTGAATCACTTTTTATATGATAAAGCATTAACAAGTTAAAACCGCTTTGCCCCTGATGAGCCGCAGTGTGGCAACTTTTTATATCGCGCGCGATTCACGCGCCACATGACCGCTTCCACAAGTGTGTTCTAAATTTTTGAATTATCATGGGACGCTACCTACAACAAGGTAAATTTCTTTATCAGAAATGGACCTTTTCCGAGAAGCGTTCTGCGCACGCGCGAGCGCCCGATGCCAAGCGGCGGAAATTGGCACCAAAAATCGAGGAAATTCGGAAGGAGGCTGTAGATCAGCGAGTAGCAAACGTAATTGCAGCATACATATAATTGTGTTACGCAAAAAAAGAAAGCGGACGGAAAGAATAACACGACGTTTAAGTGGACGCCACGGATGCCCCACTTGGACGGCGCGTTGGGCACGCCCCGCTGCTCAGAGAACGAAGAAACTGGTAGCGTAGCTCCCATTATCGATTGGTAGCGCAGGTAGGTCCCTTCCTCGATTTTTAGTTCGTGCAGCCACCGCCTGGTGCCGTCGGTATGTGAAAAAGGTCCATTGCTTGACGCACGCTGCGGCATGGCGCGAGGCACGCAGGTGCGTGCTCTCCGGCCGTAACAGCAAGGATAACAACACGAAGTGCGACGACCACAGTATCATTCTTCAATATCTTGGTGCTGGCAAAGAAACCAGTAGACAAGAACTTGCGAGAAGTCGTTAACAAAAAAATATTAGTAAAAATAGGAGCAGAGCTTTGATTTGAGGCTGGCACCAAAGTTCACAGCATTCTGATGTCCATTTAGCAAAAGGCACCGTAAGAAGCAACTGCCTGGAATGATAAAGGCACAGCGGGGAGACATAGAAAAGATAAGCGATGTACTCACGGTATATTTGTCTTCATTATCTTCAGGAAAAATAGGTATCATAGTACCGTAAACAAGTGTCAACCTCATTAGGAATCAATATTTCGCTCGAAGCTCCATTTGAACCGCACCGACCCACATCTTCCGCATTAAGTTTTCTAACAAGCGCGAGATACACAACCGTATTAAAGACGACTGCCACAACATATCAGGCAAGCAGAAAACACGAGAAGATGCAGGTATTCGTCCGCGGAAAAGCTGCAAATACACATGGAAATAAATATACTAAAATGACTTCATATCGCAGCGGGCTTCCCAGTATTGCTTTATTAAGAACCGTTTTGCAGCTCACGGAGGGAGCATCCGATTTCATTTTTGTCAACAATTATTGAAGGGTTTACGGTGTCGCTTTAGCGCTATATTATGACTATGATAAACCGCTTTCTGGTATCAGAAATATTTTTATTGTTACCCTTTCTGCGCAGTTACCCTCGTGCATGTCTTGAGAGCTTTCAGCTCGGAAGTCGTCTCTCAGAGGGCCTTATTAATGCGAGAGCGTTAACTATCCCATGGAGCGCCGACGGCGTTGTTTGCGAACGCGAAAAGCGAGAGCAACTGTTTCACATAAAAAAAGAGGTTGCCGGTGTTGTTTGTTGTGACCGTGAAAAAAGAGCAACTAAAGAGCAACGAAGGAGGGGGTGGCGCGTTCTCCGCAGCCCCTCCTCCTCGCTCTTGGGACACGTCTCTGGTCCTCTCGCCACCTCTTGGGTCATGTGTCAGACCGTCTCTCCCGCTCTGGGTCACGTGTCAGGCGGCCGGAGGCCCGGAGGAGAGGCTGGTGGGGGTGTGTGTGTGGGGGGGGGAAGGCGGGGGGGGCTGGAAATTGTTTCTCCTCACCATGTTCTACCTCTGCTTTCAGCAGATGTCGCGCTGCGGGGTAGCAGTGGCGCTGCCCGCTGCCCTCTGCTTGGTAGACAGCGGGGCGGGCTGCTTGTAGGAATGAGCTGCGTGTAGAAATGCGAAAGCATCCCTACACGTAAGCATTCTAGGCGTACTCCTGTAAAGTCTTGTCTACAATTCTCAGTTGGGCGTTTCCAGATAAGATCGAACAACCGTGTTCGGTGACCATTTTTAATTTGTATGAAAAAATATATTTTGCTCGCTCCATGCCCGGATGAATAACCCCAATCCTTGCTTTGAAAAAAATAATAATAGGGGTTTGCGAAAGAATTTGTAAGCACCCTCTCAGTCACGTGCGCGTTTTGCGTATCGCGCAATGTTGGCATTTCGGGCGGCTTCACCCGAACAATTGTTCTGGTTACGGATCTAAAAATATTTACCGACAAATTAAGCATAGGAAGGATTGACAAAAAGTATTAACCACCAAATATTAGGTGTGGTTTTCTTGCGAAAAAAAATTGCAAATACGGCAGATTGCGCGATAACGCTCTGGACTAAAGCTATTTTTCTCCGTATCTATAACAGCTAAGTTCTTCAAACTTTGCTAGTGTGTTGCCCTGTATATATTTCATCTTTGCGTGAAATATTGTTGCCCTGGTTAGAGGGAGAAATTTACAAGAATTGCTTCACAAAAGAATATATTTCATCTTCATGCGTGAAATATTGCTGCCCTATCTGGTTAGAGGGAGAAATTTACAAGATTGCCTCACAAAAAGAATAAAAACTAAATATGCATTTTTTTTTAAATCATTAAAAAAAGTTTAGCTTTAATATTCTTAAATCTCTCCATAATTAACGTTTAAAATATGAACTAACAGAATCTGAAAGACACAATGCAATGTTTGTGTGGATTTGAAGTTATAATGCGAGAAAAATGGCCAAATTGACAAGGTTGCGCGTAAATGGGGCGTGCAGATTGCCATTCCTCACAATTTAATTATTATTATAAAGTGTAAAAATGGTACGGGGTGGTCAGGAGAAGACAACCTGACATCACGAAGGTGGGCGGGAGTTTTGAATTGAAAATTCCTAATACATTTTCGTACAACCGACCAAAAATGCCCATGAGCCGGAACGATCGAGCGGCGCCAGTGCCGCACCACTCTCTAACATGTTTCGCGGTGCCTGTTTCAGCAGCCGGCGTGTAACGTCTCCGTTTGCGCGACCTAAAGGAAGCAACCGGAGTGACTTTTGCAAACAGATCAGCCTACAACCTTGGCGGTAACATGATATATGAGGTAGTGCGCGGAAGAACCTGAGCCTGCGTCGCCTGTGAGCGCCAGTAGATCCACCACCGTGAAGGGCTGCCTTTAGATCGCGTAGACGGAGACGCTACACGCCGGCTGTTGAAACAGGTATTGCGAAACATGTTACAGGGCGGCGCCTCTCGATCGCTCCGGCCCATGGGCATTTTTGGGTCGGTTGTACGAAAATATATTAGAAGTTTTCCCTTCAAAAGTACCGCCCACCTCTGTGCTGTCAGTTCGTCTTTCCTCACCACCTCGTAGCATTTTTACGCTTGTATTCATAATGAAATTGTGAAGAATGGGTACGTGAACGCCCCATTTATGGCAACCGCGTTAGCGTCAATTTGGTCGTATTTCTCGCTTTATAGCTTCAAAGCCACACAAATATTGCATTATGTTTTTTGCAGATTCTGTTAGAACTTATTATAAGCGTTAATTCCGAAGAGTTTAAAGAATATTAAAAATTACTTTTATTTTTAAAGGATAGTCAAAATAATGATTATTTCGGTAAATGCCGTGTGAGCAATTCGTGTAAATTGCTCCCGCTAACCAGGACAACAATATTTCATGCAAAGTTCAACCATATACAGGGCAACACCCTAGCGAAGTTTGAAAACCTTGTATAGCTTTTATAGATAAAGATAACCATTTTTTTAATCCAGAGCGTTATTGAGCAATATGCCGCATATGCAATTTTTTTTCTCAAAATAACGACTTTCGTGGTTGGTAATTAATACTTTTTGTCAATCCTTCCTATGCCTAATTTGTCAGTAAATATTTCTAGACCCGTGGCCGGAAAAGGTTTTTGGGGAATCTGCCCGAATCGCCAACGTCGCGCGATACGCAAAACGCGCACGTGACTGAGAGGGTGCTTACACATTTTTTTTTTCGCAACAACATTTTTTCTAGGACAAGGATTGGTTTTATTCTTCTAGGGATGGAGCCAACAAACTATTTTATTTTCATCGGATTCAAAATGGTCACCGGACATGGTTGTTCGATCTTATCTGAAAACGCCGAGTTGTGAAAACAATTGAACTTTTCGCAAAGTATGATTGTAACACTAATTCAAACTCGAGCTACAGAAAACAATTATAATAATGATAAAAACCTTTTGTTGCACTAGTTGTATTCTTCTTAGCCAGACATTTCTCCGGCTATTTTGTTAATATGGGACTTTGCTTCGACAATTGTATTGTTTCTGACTTTGAGCGGTTAAGGTATGTACAAAGTGTCACAAAAAAAAGTATATTTTTACTTCTTTGTTTTTCTGTAAAACTAAGCTATACCCGTCGCCGAGCGCTCATCCTTTGCCTAATTATATCCTGTGGGCACCCTGGTGGCCACCCAGCCCAGTTGCCCGACTGCACCCACAGGTGGCGAAGTTTTCCCGCGTGGCGGCGACGTCACGCCGGCCACGCGCACATCGAGTGCGCCTCCTTGATAAGGAGCATCGGAGGCGGCTCACAGGGAGTCACTGCCTGGACTCCGGCACCGCTGGTAGCAATGTTAATCGTCCTGTCCATGTCCCATTAAATGTAGTTTCTTGTTGTTGAAACCGTTGGCTCCGTGTTATTCCTCCGGGTCGGGTATGCAGCAAGGCAAACCGACCGCAATCCTTAGCGATGAAACCAGACACCAAAGTTTCAAAACTAGCCGTGATATTGTTTTGAAAGTTCGATAAATTTAAATGGAGAAACGGGGCTTGTCTTTGCAAGTTTTTGGTAACTGGCTCCATTCAGCTCCATGTAGTCACGATCTCCGTCGACCGCTTTTTATCTACATAATTTTTGAGATCATAACTTTTTAGTGAGATAATGGGTAGTCCTGAAACTCAGAAACCTGGTGGAGACCACTAGCGCTACATTTTGGCCGAGAACAAGCGCTCGGAATGCGTAGATTTTTCTTATTCTTTTTGGTAAAAAGAGCATTTTACAGTTTTTTCTGGACCACCTGGTATTCCGTTCATAATTGTCGTAAAAACTATTTTAGTCGGGGTTAACCGATGTTTTATATTGACCGCAAGGGAAATTAAACGAAAATTTGTCGCAGGTCATACGGTTCCGCCACGGGGGAGGGGTGTAACGCACGTGGAAGTCTTGTTTTTGTTAGATTAAAAAAAAATCATTCCCACATTCAGTACTTTTGATTGTTTCGCAAAACTCAACCACAAAAATATTTGTTTAGGAAGTTGCTTTTTTGTCTTGCTTTGTACTTTTTTACCGCTTTTTATTGTTGAAGAAGGTGGGGTGATTGCTCGCGTCATAGACTTGTTTTTCAGTTCCGTTCTTCTATCGAGCTGCAAGTGGACATCACTTGCGTTGTTGAGTTGTTTAAATTAAAACTGTAAAATAAACAATTCGAATTGTTTTTTTTTCCTCCTTTGCACATGAGGTAGCAAAACCTGCCCACACAAAGCGATAGACCTTTCTTTTTCAAGATACGTCCTTGCATTCGTGAAAAAAGTCGCATTCGAGAAAAGGTTGGAAACACGATTTTCCCAACTGCGCGATGACGCAGCTTTGAAGGCCAGAGGAATAAAGAATGCAGATTTTTACATTTCCAAATTTTTTTACGTGTAATGCACGGTAAACGTTTCTTCAGGGATAAGTTAAAATTAACTTATTTGAGCGTTTATTACAACCGAAATAAAATTTCACACTTTGCTTCTGGAGGGCATCTTACATAATGAGGAATATGTCGGCGAATATTTAAGTCGCTTTAAATCTATATTCTAAGGCTGAAAGTTTTTATGCCGAGTGTTTCACGCGTTGCGAACTTTTAACCAATTAATTAGTGTTCTATTGTTGAAAGTGTTTCTGCTAGCGCCCGGAAATTTTGTCAAGATCAAACTTGAAAGTCAGAATACTGGGAATTCTGTGCAGCTATTAAAAACAATTCTGCAAAGACATATGTTGCATTATTTTGTTTTTTTGCCCGACCGACGGAGGGCGTGGCGTCAACGGAAGGTTAAGCCGGTGGTATATTATGGCATTGTAATGCATGGCGCAGCTGGACTCCTAGCCGGAGCATAATTGAAGACGGCGCCGGAGGAAAACATTATTTTGATGCAGACTTGCCGACAAAATAGGTGATAGGTGGCAGCACCCCCTCCCCACCCCTTTTTACCGCCCACTTTGGCAGAAAGTGAGGTCGAAGTGTTCATCCTCGCGCGCAAAGGCGATCGTATCTGGCAGACTCACAGCGGCGCTACGCGACTCCGACAGCGTCCCCTGCGCAGTGTACACATAACCGGCCGGGCGTGTGGTGATGGTAAGCCAACACCAGAGTCATTCCTCGTGTGGTGGTGCAACAGCCCCTGCCCATGGAAGAACAAATACAGAGAACGGAGAGGGAAGGGGGGGGGGCGCAAGGGCTCCTGGAGAGTTTTGCCGGTGTAGGCAGACTGCACGAATGTACGAAACATGTTTGATGCATGGGTCTACAGTTGTGTCCACTCCACAGCACATTGAGGATTTTCCGCGTATGGTTATAGGGGAAAGCGGCACCGACGACTTTTGAAAGCGCTGTTCGCGGTGCGTTGAACAGCCAGCACGTTCCAAGTTTCGTTCATTGGGATCACCCGTCTACGACCCACGAAACTGATGAGCCAGGTGAACCTCCAACGACCACTCGACTGTACCACACGCCAGCGGACAATCCAAGCAAGAATCAGCATCTGAGCTCTACAGAAGGAAGCTTCCTGGCAAGCTGCTATTCGAACGGCCTACCAGGAAAGGCAGTCCCATTTGAAGAGAGAGCTCCGGCTCGCAGAATTTCTTGGCGCAAGACAGGCACGCACAATTCCACGAAAAGTGACTTCAGTTTGTCGTTTCTTTTAATCCCTCGTGAACTCTACGAATAACTTGTGTCGTCCTCAGCGCGTGAAGCTCTCTCATGGCGTAATTTCCTAGACGATACTTTTGTGCGGGCTATTCAAAGAGAAATAAACGGAAGAACAAAAACCAACGAAATTTTCGTCCTGTCAGCGACCTGGGTGTTGTCACTGTTCGGAAAGGGCGGAATCCCCAGACAGAAGCGCATGAAAACAATCTCTTGTGCCAGAACGGCTTCCGAAGGCTTAGAGAAGACGTGGAAAACACCAGAGGGCAGTCGGGATCACTGCTTGACAGTTTTCAGACGGCAGAGGAGACCGTGGAAGGCATTAACGCTATCACCGGTGCGCCCTCAATTGTGTCGTAGCTAAGACCACCAAACACTTTACGAAAACGCATGAGAATATGATACGCAAATTGAAAGGAGAGGGAGATCACAACAGCAGCCGTGAAACAAATTCGAACTGGAATTCGCACTGTGTACGACACTGGAGAAACCTCCAAAACGGCTCCTGTTGTTCAATCGCAGTTGTCTCCCGACAAATACGACAGCTGCATGAGCTGAAAAAAGAGCCTGCGCTTAGATTACGGCAAGTGCACTTCATTCTAGGATTGCTGCCAGGTGTTAAACTTGTTGGCACCGCACATGAGAGTAAAAGACGTGCAAGGCTTCATCTCCCAGGTAGCAAAGTATGCCATTAAGGCGAAGAAGTTCACTGATGCGGGAGGCATGTGGTCTTCATTGGAGCCCTACTGCAGGTAAAAGGTTGGTGAAGAGGACGTTAATGCAGTCCTCGCATACTACAAAACGGACGAGCTGAATTGCTCAAGCCCAATAAGAAATATCTTGTGCGCGTGAAAAGTGAGAGACCCAATAGGTTCCAAACGTTTCATGATCCGGTCCCTGCGCAAGCATACGGCGTCTACAAACTTGTTTACCCCAGCTCTGCGATTGACCTCAAAACGTTTATATCTTTGCGACCTCAGTGGGTGAAGTGCTTGCCACACCGGGAGGTGTGTGTTTGTACCTACTGTGCCAAGTTCCAGCTTTGTTTCGTGAGCTAGAATATACGACAGGGGATTTACTTTCTGCGGAAGATCTGCAGTCCTCTTTGTGTATGTCCAAAACCTATTTCCCCTTGCTTCCTCGGCAAGTGCGCCAGTGCCCAAGAGCGGAAGAATTGACATTGGAAAAATACGATAATTAACAGGATGAGGAGGTAGTCTTCGACACATGGGAATCGGGGAGTTGATTAAGAAAACGCTGACGGGCGCAGCATTAATCAAGGAGCTTTAAAAGACTGTGATGAAGTGTATCCCTCACAACTGGCGGCGATGCGTGCAAGCAAAGACAATACATGACGAGAAGCACAGGATCCAATTCTAGGCAAAACCAAAGTGGAAAACATTGACTTTGCTAAGAAAGGGACCTTTGTGCTTGCGGAGTAGGTACAGACGTACCTTTGGCAGAAGAAACAAATCAGCATCTATACGTGCGTTGTAACGTCAAAGAATGGAGCTATGCAGCTCTTTGCGACAATCTAACACATGATTCGGCGTATACATACTTGGTCTTGTCAAAAATTAAGGCACACCTTGAGGACAACGCACCAATCTACTCTCGCATCGTTAGAGATGGAGCGGCCACCCGTTTTAAGAACCGGTACCAACTTCACGAGTCGCAGTGCAGTGAGCTCTAGACGGCAAAGTGCATCTTTTCGGCAACCAGGCACGCAAGGACGCATGCGAGGGGGTAGGGGGCATGTAAAACACCGAGCCACCCTGCAAAATTTGCGGGCGCCTTCCACCGATGCCATACAAGGTGCGAGTGCCTTTGTACAGGTACTGGACGGAAAAATGAAAAACGTCTCCTTGTTCTACATTGCAAATAACAAACTTAAATCATTTCAAGAACAACAAAAAATTAGAGTGGTAAGACGCCAAGAGGGTGCCTGGAATCCAGTCGATTCAAATGTGGAAATGTAAAAAAATCAGATCAGGTAGAATTCCTTGTGCATGGCACGCAGCGCGGATTATGAGTGGAAGAAGCACCGAGTCCCCTGAACGTGTCGTAGTAGATTGCATGTGTCACATTCCGGCTGCGCCCCGTATATACTCAATACTCCTCTCGTCGAATTACCCGGAGACCGACCGAGGCGTACATCACAGTTTACAATTTCCTATGCTCTTTAATATTATAAAGACCCTGCGAGACAAACGGTTCGAAAACCTTCCTGCAACTGATTAGACATATCACGAATCCAACCATGCACGCTCTTTTTGTCTCGCACTAAATGCGACCTGTGTGAACACGAAGTCTGCTCTGGACTTGGAGCAGTAAGATTCGATCTGCGAAAAAAGGGCATCGACCCCGGGAAAAGCTACGGCGGCGGGCCGGGTCCGTGCTGGGGAAGCCTTCGAAACAAGTATGTGTGTGTGTGTGTTTGAGTGTGCGGCTGACCTCATCGACCTGCTCACTAGCCTACCGCGGAATCTACCGGTACCACCCCCTCCGAAAATGCAGACAATGCAACGGAAGAGGCCGTAACTCGCGGACAGTGACAGATTAGACAGTCCCTCCACCCTCTAGCTCCTCAATATTGCAATCTCGTTTGTAGTAATTGAGGATTTTAGGCGTTCAGCTTTCAGTTGTCAAGCAATCGTTTTTCTTCTGTGTATTCGCTAGGTATTTCAGCATTTTCGTCACCCGCGCACGGGCAGTGTGAAGTGCTCAGACTCATTGCCACGTTTCGGTACTTGTGAACCCCATTATATTATTGCTGTTTCTATTTAAATCATCGTTTTAAATAAACTTCCTTTATTGTAAAACGTGTGTTACGTCATCTTTATTGGCAAGACCTCACCGTGGTGTAAGCCGGTCGTCTGATCAGCAGATCTTTATTTCCTTTCCGTTTATAGTGAACCACGAAGCTGTGCGCGTGTGACAGCTTACGGCATTTGGTGGCGGCGCTGGCTGATGGTCACCAAGAGTGTTCTATTTCCAAATAAAGATATGCAGGTTTTGCACTCTATGACCCTCCTGGAATTTTATAAAAATATTTCCCCAGGTTCATAACTATCCTGCCCCCCTCGACCCAGTCACAGATTACGACGTTTCTGATCGCGGATGAGGCGTCGCAAGATACCTTGTTGGAGCGACTTGAGTAGCGCCCGAGCGACACTTGGCTGTTGCCTCCTACGCTGAACCGCTTCCGCTACCTAAATACCCTCTAACTCAACCTTAAGTTCCACTCATGCGCCATTGTTTCTCAAAACATAAACTGATATCTTTCCGCCATAACCACGTTCGCCATCGGTCGTGGCAGAAGCTTCCGCAATGTCGCTCGTTCTGAAGTGATGCCTAGAGATATGAATGAAACTATTTTTTCAGCAAGCTTTCGAGTAGTGCCCAGAAAGAAGAATCAAAATATTTTGCCAGCCAGGTACTAATATTAAAGTACTATCTTGAAATGGTAGCACAATAAACATACTAACCAGCAAAGTAAAACGCTCTTATATGGATCGGACGCGCCGCGACGTTCAGTTTTCATTGGCACTATCAGCCACATCAGCGAAGAAACCAAGTTCACATTGCTACTTTTATACGTGCTTCACGGCACCTGGGCATTAATATGAACAAGTACGGATACTGTGGCATGCGTGCGCTCGTGTACCACTAGTCGTTAAGACAGAAAAGCCCCGAGCGGTAATTGATGCGACCACGACCTGGTTACACATTTTTTTTACTTTAAATCAAAATAATGCAACATGTCTTTTGCAGATTAGTAATTAACGGTCATCAAGGGCTCATCGGGTAAAATTTAAACAAAATCAAGACTTGTTATTTTTTTAATTGCCGCACAAATATCGCAGATATTTGACGTAATGCTCGGGCGCAATGCAGAAAACACTTTCACCAGTAGAATGCTAATTATCTTTTTAAAGTTCACAAAGCATGAAACACTGGACACAAAAAGTTTCAGCTATAGAATATAAATTTGAAATTTAAACCAACTAAATAATTCTCCAAGAAATGCCTCATTATGTAAAGTTTCCTCCAGAAGCCAAGTCTGGCATTTTATTTTGCTTTAAATATATGTTCATATGAGTTAAATTTAACTATTTATTGTAGACAAATATGCCGTATATCAAACTTAAAATATTTGACGGTTTAGAAAGCTGCATTTTTTATTCCTCCGGCCTTCAAAGTTCCGTCATCGCGCAGTTGGAAAAATTGTTTTTTTCAAGCGTCTCTCGAACGTGACTTTTCTCACGAAAACAAGGAAGTATCTTGCAAGAAGAAAAGGTCTGTACCCGTATAGAGAGGTTTCTGCTACATCATATAAAAAATTTGGAGAACAAAATATAGGCATGACACCACCATGACCGTCCTTATCTGTAACACAGTACAGATACCGCATTAGTTTCCCATCTTTGAAAAAACAAATTTATAAATCCTAAAATAGCATGTATTGTACAATGTGTCGTCGACTGAGCATACCACGTGGGTAAAACGGGAAGGTAATTTTTAGAGATATTTGAGAATATTTGAACCCATGTGAAATTTCGAAAACTACATACACTAACTTTAGAAATGTTGATTATAAGACCCGGTTTAATAAAGACTTGGAGGTACATTAAGTATCAGGGCAGACTTGCATGGTGCGTTGTTTCGCTGACTTGTAAAACTAAGTCAGGAATCAATACTGAACGAAAAGCAAACTCACCAGCAATTTCTAACTTGTGAATTCTGAAATCAATTTCTTTGTTTTATATTTACCTTTAGCATGAATTCGAATTTAATATTATATGTGTATAAAGTGATCGTTAGTTGTATATTTTTCAAGTCACGTTGCGGTTAGGGTATGCATTTTCTTAAATTTCAGGGATGAACCTCACCGCAGGGGAAATTAAACTATCGTTCGTCACAGGTCATATGTATCTGCCACAGAAAGTCACGCACGAGGAACCCTTTTTTTATTGTTAGACTTAAGACAATTTCTCATGTTCGGGACCTTTGATTGCGTGGTTAACGATCATGCGTCAGAAGGAACTTTTTTCTTTTTCTTTTTTTTTTTTGTGGTGCGAATGTCGTTCGATTTGGTTGTGAAATTTCACATCCCTTTCTCTTGTTAATACAAAAATTGTTCATTGCTCGCTTCGTATAATTTTTCTTGAGTTATATTCTTCTACTCGAGGGGCAAGCGAGCATCACTTGCATTTTTAAGTTGTTTATTTCAAAAACTGTAAAATAAACAATCTTCATTGTATATCTAGCTGAGAGAAAACGTACTGGGGAAGCATTGTTGGTATTCCTATTGTGAAGCAAGCGTGGTTTGTTTTGCGAAAAAGAAACAACAATAGTTGCACGACCGTATTTTATACAATGTCCATTCTTAGAGATTCTACCGGTCTTTTTCATAAACAGTTCTCCAGCAATATTGAGTAACGTTTGCCTAATCCTAAGAATTTGTTCTTTTTTGTAAGTGGTCGATTTTGCCTACACACAATCTAGAATTCAGACTAACATTACTTGATCGCGATCAGATCGATGTAATCCAAAAACAACAGTCCGATACATATGATCTGACTACAATTATACAGCTGGTGTTGCCGCAGCGATAGCGAGCTTAATTCTATATTCTCTTAAAACACGCTGCAGCAAAGCTCATTTTGCTTACTCACAATAGTTACGATTGTTATAGTAAGCCATTTTGTCAGAGGCTCATTTCTACGTATCCCCACACGATCGTCTTGTCGTTTCAAGAACTCTATAAATATCTGACGCATATCCGACTCGACTGAAACATAAAAAAAAATTAAAGACTTTTACAAATCCCTGTAATGCCAAATTAGAGCGCATCTCTTGAGGAGGACGAGGGAGGGTACGGAGAGGAGGGAATCCTTTCCTCCTCCGTACCCTCAGCTCCTGCCCTCCTCCTTCTCCTCCACTCCTCCTCCCCTCCCTTCCTCCCTCCCTTGTGACGTCAGTCCGGACGTCACCCGTGACCCTCGCGATGTCAAGGCATTCACGTCCGTCGATGCCTTCATGTCGAGGCCTTCACGAGTGACCTTTGTGACGTCACTCGCGACGTCACGAAGGTCACTCGTGAAGGCTTCGTGAAGATTACTATGAACGTCGTGACCTTCATCGTGATCTTCACGAGTGATTTGTGTGACGTCACACGTGACGTCACGTGTGACGTCATTATGGGAAACGTCCCATAATGCAACGCGCGGTTACGCCGACGGCGACGGCGACGCCGCTCAAGCCGGAAACAGGCGCCTAAGAGCTGAGCTCTAAACAAATCATTCATGACATTCGAAATTCTGCGCAGAAACGTCTTTCAGGGTCAATCATTTTTTTCCCACCAATCTGTCTTTAAATGTGATTATCTTGCATTTTCATACTTATAATCAGATTTATGTTTTCCTATTTGCTACGAGGGTGCCACTTTGTTTTTTGTCGCAGTTTGTTTCCTGGGGTCTCAAAATTATTGAGTTACCTTCTTGTTGAGTTATTCCCCCCAAAAAGGGGCCCTTGAGCATCAAAGAATGACAGTTTATAGCAGGTAAAGTTCGAAGAATAGGACTTAACATATGAGTATCTCGTATTTTGGCGCACACAATGATTGGATGGTTACATAGAGTTCTGTAATACATTAGTATTACTGGAATTTTTAGTATTGACATGTATTTTAAAGCTTTTTTTAGAATAAAAACAATATGGTTCGGCGACGATAACACTTATCTTTACATCCGAAACATCAAACTGTCCTGTAAATAACTAAAAAATATGTTGTATAAGAGTTTTATTAAAAACTTTGACCGTTAGCTGCTTGTGACATTTATCCTCTAAATCAATACGAGCGGGGCTTAACTAGTCTCCACGCTAAGGTTACCGCGGTGGCATTTCTTTGTAAGGTGTCTCTCCACTCTCATGCTAAGGAGTTTGGTTTCAAAGCAAGGGAAGGAGATCGTTAAGCTAGGCATTTTGGTTGTTACTTTTACTATTATTCTAGAGGCGCTGCCTTCACCCCGTCATGGGAACCGCCATCACAACTGTAGTCGTGCTCGAAGGCATGATTCAAAAGACACTCGGGTCGGTTATCGCTACACAATCCTGACATGTCAACTTTCTCAAGCGCTAAGCTGTTTATAGACCTTGACTGGTTCGTTTCGTACCCGTCATTCGCTTCTCCACAGGTCACGTAACTGGAACCTGTTTTCAGCAAGTTGGAGGCACAAGATGGCAGGCCCGCGGGTACGGGAGTTATTCAAAGGCTCACAAAATCTTGCATCGACGTGTCTCCGGTTTAGTAATATAATTTCAAAGATATGGGGTATGGCAATTTTGAAAGAGGTGGAATCGCGGGTGTTGTTTCCTTCTCAATATGTAGATATTTTCTGTAGTTTTCAAACCTGCCTGTTTGTGTACTGGTAGTTTCATTGGGTTTCACTGTCACGACATTTGCATCACGTGTGGAATATCAAAATTATGTTTTTCTTGTACCATTTTTTATATCTTGTGGGTGAGAAAATTAATGTGCTTGGGACGTATCAATATGAAGAAAGTTGTATGTTCAAAGTTTGTTAAAAAACAAACAAAAAAAACGTGTGCATTCTAGGACTACGTGTTGGAAAAAAGTTTAACCTGAATAATCGCCATGCTTAATTCGAATAATTTATCTTTTAGTCGGTCTTGCGGATTTTCAACAAAACCTATCAAAATCAACAAAACCCAATAATGGGTTTTAATGATTATCAGCAGAATCCATTAAACAAACAAATAAAGCTATTGTTTGGGAATCGGGGAAGATAGGGGGAAGAGGATGCAGCACTCCGCCCCCCCCCCCCCTTTTTCCGAACATTATATTTTGTTAATTTGATTATAATTAAAAAAGATAAAGTGGGGACGCTCGTGTCGGTGCCTGTTCCTCACGCGGACGTCTCCTAGAAATGCCACAAGTGTTGCCCGGCATCATGTTTTCCTCCCTCTCCAATTTTAATCGTCCTATATAGTTCGTTCCGACCAAATGTTAGACGTGCCGACGCGGGCTCTGACTTTCTGCTCGGCGCGCTGGCTTTCATCATTCTGGCCCTCTTCCCAGCTCACGCAAACACTCCAAGAGATAAAAAGGAAAAGGGGCGTGTAGAATAAAAAAATAATAAAAAGTGATGAGCCATTCCACTCTGTAAAGGTGGACGACCAGCGCAGTAGTCAATATTACTACTACTTCTTTCATATTTAATTACTACGGATGGAACGATCTAAAAAAGCCTAATCGAGAAAGGGTAGAAGATTCCACCAAAAGCTTGCCCGATGGAACTGCCGTGTTTACTGTACTCTCTTGTCTACGTATTAGTTCAGCTGCCTATTCCCTGCACATGATATATCTGGTGCTCCTTAACACTTCCGTATGCTTGCCATCTCGTTATGTTCTTGTATGACGACGGGTGGGATGTTTTCTGACAACAATAGTATATGCTTCTAATAGACACCTTGGTTACTACAGGCGTGTGGTCATTGAAAAAACCTGATCCCACCACAAGTTACACAATACCAACTTGGATTGGGAAGTCAGTTTAAGATACATAATTTAGCAAACACAGAAGATAATACGACGTTCTGTTTTCAAGTGAAGTACAGCGGTGGTCATGAGGCAGTTCCCTAGCTTGGATTCTGCAAACATGGGGTATGCCGACCAGCAAACATAGCTAAAATCAAGTTAAAGTGACGAGAAATTTCCTGGGTTATGGTTCTTTTGCATGGTGGAAGTCTTGTATAATTAAAAGCTAAACATTTTACAAGTCAAGTCACAACAAAAATATGCAGGGATATTGCAGCATGGGTCATAATAATAGCCGTATTTAACAATAAATATTTATTTTTAGGGTGCCCAAAAAACAACCAACAGGTCTTTTCTTTTGTGCACATATTAAATGAGGGAATTAAAATAACAGAGACATGTCAAAATACACAAACGTTACAAATTGGCAACAAGTACTTTCACTTTCATCGCGAACACCCGAGAGTCACTAAATATGTCCACTTCAGCGTATGTTGATGCGGTTAAAAGCAGTTAGCACACAGCGTGATAAAGGCGAGAGATCACAGACAGTATTAATGTAAAAAGTACAATGATTTCTAGTGGGTCGGGAGGGAACATGTAAATTAACATCACTTAAAAGCGAGCCACTATCTGATACACCGTTTATCAACTTGCGAAAAAAGACTAAGTCACGCGTTCCGCTTCTTCTATCGGACAAGTTTTCATCGCAAAACGTTTTGAAGAAGAAATTCATAATCAAAATAGAAGCGACGTTGAGAATATCGATCACACACAATGCGCATATTAACCTCTTCTGTACATTTTCAATGTTCAATGCCTATGAGTTTTGTTTAACGCATTCCAAGCCACTGAAGCAAATTCAGTCTAGACCTTGACTAGGGCACAGAATAAACCGAACCAAGGAGGCTGGGTCATTAAAGTGCTTCGTAACACGAGGTATACCACCAAGCGTTCCAGCTGCACTGCCGACGACAAAATGACACGTGGGCAGTAAACGTTAGAACATTATCAAGGTATACGCCAAGGTCTTTTTACACATAACAAGAAAGACGTTTGATAGGCATCCCCTCCTAAAACATAATCGCGGTCACAATTATATGGTGCTGGACGCCTGGCAGAAAAGATACGACTTTTGTTTTCAAAGGGATTCAGAGATAAGTTATTCGGCTGTGCACCATACTAGCAATGCTGCGAAACATCATCCTGTAGAAGCGTTGCAGTTGATACAAGAGTGAATATTCATAAAAAGCTTGATGTCATCGGCAAACAACAATATTTGAGCGTTATCAACTATATGACGGCAAGTCGTTGATGAATATCACAATAAAAGCAAACAACAGGCCAAGAATGGAGCCTTGAGGGACACCAGATATGTAGAAGAAGTGGTCGGAACGACTGGTATCTACACGAACGGTCATTCCGACACATATATACGTAAATGCACCAGAGAGTCTTGGGTGAAATAATCTCCTCGTCCGTGTTTGGAAAAGCTGTATGCATTATTTAAAATATATGACATACACAGTAAGACGTTTCTAGCTTGGTTTTTTGCAAAGAAAAGTAATTATTGCATACATCCTAGAAATAATGCAGCCTAATAAAACTGTAGAATCATATATCGTCCAAACACTTTGTGTGGTATGTCGATTAAATGGCAATAAACATTTGCTTTCTATTCACTGTGCAGGTTAGATAAGTATGACTATGGAAACAGTTATTCATTACTTGGGTTATCTTTGCCACAAAGCAAATAAATTCACTCTCCGCCTTTAGACTGCCTCTATTCAGCGCACTGAAACATGTAAGGGCTCACTATGCACTTCAGTTGTTTTTATTTTGTAGCAACAAATCTACATCAAACCTCATTCGGAGATCTATCGTGGGTATGATTGGCTGAAGCCGCTTTTGAGCAAGTAATCTGAATATGCGAAGCACGTCGGTAATTTCTTTTTCCTCGCGCCTTACAATGAAAAGGCAGTGTACCATATATATAATGTAAACAATGGTATGTGCCAAAAGAGCGAACTTCTTTTAATACCTTTTACTACTTTTTCTTTGTAACACCGGTGTTACATTTGACATCTTTAAATCATCCTGCAAGCATAATCAAGTATTGATGTTATTCTGGCACAATATTCGGGATAACAATGTGATGTTGGTTACTGAAGTTTGTCATGAATCGTTCAATAGAGGATTATATAAAATTATGAAATTGTAATTCTCATGCAACGAGCAAAATATGCGAAGAACAGGAAAACCTTGATACAGTTCACAATATTTCTGTAGATCGCTCATAATCAGTGCGCTTCGTAGTTGAACGTTCACCACCCGTCAAATACGATCGACGTAACGAAAGTTATTATATTGCCTGCTTAGATAAATCATATCATGTACAGGTGTGTCTTAAGCGCAAAGCAGGGTAAGAGAGATTCTTTTATTGGGTTTACTTATATTAAAAAAAAAAAAACACGTAAGCAAAATGTAAGTAGTTCGAAATATTATTCCAAGTGTATGTCTCATAGTTTTGTGACAGGAATGCTCGTCATGCCCGGCAAGCAAAGCTACTGCACAAAGTTAGATTATTATGGTGAATGACAGCCTGAAGACCTGACTAATTGCTTCCGGGTTATCCTCAACTTTTGTATCCACTTCATACATAACCCGGAGTAGATCTCCTATCCATAATTCCTTCTTGTCGGCACGGTAGGTTTCACTTTGACTATTTCAGTTCGATTCTACCTCTATCATTTATTCAATGTATCTTAGAAAGTATGCACTCGAAGGTATAGGAGCATGCACAATCTTCTGCATTACACTGGCAGAAACATTGTTCGTACTAACAAAACGCCAAGTTTCGTTCACTATATTTCGTTCAAAGCCAACATTTATGGCTTGTGGTCTTCCGAGTGAGTGCTATTGCTACCACCAAATATTGTAGAGGTTGGGAATGACTTAATCATATTACATTTCAAGTTTATAATTTCAGACTATAAGCGGGAAGCTGCTCCCACCAGTGGGATGGAACATATCACGAGAATACAATGATAAGCAGAAGTGTTTATGTAAGTCCAGAACAAACAATAAATAATTTAGAAGTTTGAAAAATGTACTCTTTATACTCAGTGACGCTTGGGATGAATATTTTTGTGTAATTTTTATCTGCAGCTGAAAACACAAAATCTGTTAAATTAGTCTAGAACACGAAAGTATGTAAATAAAACTGAGTTTTTTTACATCGAACGTTACTACTTAAAGCGTCCTTTGTCACAATATATAAAAGGCTTATTCATCGCATTGTAACAGCATTAACATAACGTGCTAGGGACAATACAGAACTTCATTTGTTATCTTATGCTGGCAACAGGTCTTCGTGTCTGCATTCATAAAATAACCAGACCATAAGTAAAAATGAGATAGCTGCACTGAATATTTGAAATGTAACTGTTTAAAAAAACGATAATGTACCAAACTAGTTTTATCATGACGATAAAACATGCGGTTGTTTGAATTTCCTTATTATTACAGTCAGCTTTTTCAGCTGATTCCGATCAATTAAATTTGTTTTTATACACTGCCTGCTTGGTCTGATGTTCATTGGATTGCCGTAGTTTCGACAAGTAGCCTCGCTTTACTTATCTAATCATTAAGGACATTTCATTACATCAATAATATGTCTATTACTAACTGAATACACTTTACAAAAGACAGGCCGTGCATATTTCTTTATTTTTAGCATCTTAGAAAGAATCGTGAGCTTCCAGGCTTCATCTTTTAAATAATAAAAAAAGATATGAAAAAACTGTAGACACAATGATTTGGGCATGGACATCATACGTACTAAATGACAAATAAAAGTTATCAAGCTATACTGATAAGCGTTCAAATTGCGTTTTATTTTTTTATTTATTTGTTTGGCTTGGATAGTTTTCCGCATGGGGGGCAGAGATAAAAGGCACGAGTGCCTGGCGGTGCCGCTACCCCCACAACGGATTCAGCCCTGGCAAAAAAATATAAAAGTGTCATAAGCAACAACAATGCAACAAAGCAGAGAACCCACACTCTGGAAGCCGCAATCACTAGATCGCTTTCATGCCAGGCAAAGCGCACTATCAATCACAACAAAACAACAAGGCAACAAATCAGAGTGAAGATTAGATTGGTGCACAGGCAATCAGCTGAAATAGTAAAAACCACTTGCGTGTGACACATCAATCAACGTTGGACATCAGCCAAAGTAATGCATGCTGTACGCAAAAAAAAAGAAAACAGAACAACAACAACAACAACAAATAAATTTACATTTGGTGGGTCACTAATATAAAAGTTTGACCAAGAGAAAAGAGTGGTCTAACTTCATGCACATAGAGATCACAGAATATAGGAATGAGTTCAGAAACTAGAAATCGAAAGAAAACTTCACAATGAAAATGTAATAGCTTCCTGCCATACCTGAAGCGTTCTGCATTTGCTTTTGAGTTTATAAAAAGTAGTGTTATAGTCTATGTTCCATATCTGTATTGTTTAGAATTTTTAATTGTTTGAAAAAGTTAAAGTTTGTCGGCCGTAATTTGTTCTTATGGTGGGCATTTTTGCCTATTGGATCTCGAAGCGTATATGCGCTCACGCATGTTTGTTGGGGTGGTGTGCAGTCCGTTCTAATGTATCCGTTGGAACAAGTTTAAAGTAGTAAACTTGGTTAGCCTTGAGCATATTATATTTTGCAAAGAGTGGCTGTGTGCTTAAATTTCTTTATCACCTCTATAGTTTTCACATATACGTAGTATTCTCTTTTGTAATATGATTATTTTATTGTAGTTCGTAGCTGTTGTGGTTCCCCAGACCAATATACGGTAACTAATTTTAGAGTAAAATAGGGAGTAGTATGACATTTGTTTTAACCCGGTAGGTACTAAGTTTTGAATTTTATATATGCTGCCAGTAACTCGAGATAATTCCGTTTTAAGTTTATTGATATGAGTGATTCCACGATAGGTCCTCAGAGAAACCATACGCCCAAAGATTTGCGATCACTTGCTTGCTCTAATAAGGTGCCATTAAACGTTATATTGATGAGAGACTGCACCCTCGTTTGTTTACTGGTTTAAAGATTACATATTTAGTTTTACTTGTATTTAAGCTTAGAAACGAATTGATTTGCCAGCCAATTTGATAGGTTCTGTGGAGTTTCTAGCTGGTTCGAGGAAACTGTTGCAAACTCTACATTCGAATGCGGGACGCAACAAAAACCTCACGTGCCAAGAGAGTATTATAACGGCGTTTATACCGGTACAAGATGTATGGTGAGTTTAAATGAAATATTGCCGCGCGCGCAGCTGGCCAAGCAGGAAGACGCGGCCGTGGTCAGCGGTTATCGTGCCAGAGTTAACGATTATCGTGCAAGAGCAGAGTTGAACGCCCCAGCGTTCGAGTCTGCTGTTACGCTGACTTCGACGCCCGTGAACTAGAACAAAACTGTCGAAGATGCTACATGGGTGGATATTGATACTCATCCTCTTATATACTGGCTGTGCTGCCATCTAACATTATAGAAGCCGCGGCTAGACAAGGACTCGGGTCGAAAACCCTGCAGAAGTCACAGATTCAACGAAGTCACGTTGAAGAACCCGCCACGGCTAGTTCCAGTAGACCTAGCCATCTGGGGTCCTTGTTTTCCAGCCTTGAGAAACAAACGTAAGTCTCGTGGCAAACCGACTGCTGGGTGTTGACCTCCATTGTCATGGAAAGCCGACAAGGTCGGTGCCTGGAATCAGAGCCAACACCTCTCCGGGCCTGATTTCTTCAGCACGGTCTTTGGACACAGGTCCGAGTTCCAGCGGCGGTTCCTGATGAAAAATGTTGATGCCCAGATATATGCAGCGTGGATGCGGTGGCCACATCCACCCTGGTTTCTTCCATGCTCCTCGGCGATGAAATGGAGGTCACTTGTTATATGGTAAAGAATTAAGAAGCTAACACTGCTTTGCCCACGATGAGCGGCAGTCTGTCAAATCTTAATATCGCGCGCGATTCACGTATTGTGCGATCGTTTGCACAAGTGTGCTCTGGACTTCTGAGTTATCACGGGACGTAACCTCCAACCAGGTTGATTTCTTCATCCCAGATTGCATAACGCACGCTGATGCATGTCGCGTGGCATGCAGCTTGTACTGCCCACCGACCGGAACAGCGAGTGGATGGAACACGAAGAGCGACGACACAGTATTGTTCTTCAGCATCTTGTTGCTTAAGGAGAAACCAGCAGCAGCCAGCAACTAGCCTCAAGTAGTTAGCAACAAAAAATAATAAAAGCAGTGCTTCGATTTAACGCTGGCAGCTAGTTCACAGCACTCCGATTTCCATCTAGCAAAATGCACCCTGAGCGAGCAACAACGTAGGACTATGAATGCACAGCAAAGAGACACAAAAAAAAGACGAAGTAACGTTCTATCTACACCCTGGTATAGGTATTAACCTGACATTTTACTTTTTCGTGAAAAATAGGCATCATAGTGCCATCAAAAAAAAAGGTAAAACCTTAAATTATAAACTGCTAACTCGCTTCAAACACCATCTGAACTGCATCGATCATCATCTTCCATATTAGGAGTTTTCTAACACGCAAGACACTCAACATTGTGACTAGCGGCGATCTAGCTACAACGTATCAGGCAAGCAGAAAACATTATGAGAAGCAGCACTCTTCTGCGAGACAGCTGCGAAAAACATACTGTGGAAAGCTATATATTAAAAGGGCTTGATATCGCAAAAGGGTGTAGATGGTTGGATTACATAATCAGAAGTAGTGCGAACAGCAAAAAGATAATATATTTCCGGTATTTACAAGAAGCTATAATTAAAGATTGCTGATCGGGAGGTTTATGGTTGGAACGGTGGGATAGCTAGCCCCTTGCCCGTGCCTCACGTGAATCGCGTCATCAGCGCTAGTTCTTGGTGCACGTGTGTGTTGGAACGCTAGTCTTTCACGTCGTTTTTGTGCGTGCACAAGGGTATTGCTTCAGAAAGGACCGTGTTGCAGCTCATTGAGAAGCATCCGATTGTATTTTTGACAATGGTTATTCAAGGGGTTGCGGTGTCGCTTTGAAGCTGTGTTATTGTTTTGATACATAACAACTTTTGGTATCAAATTTTTTTTTTATTTGTAACTTCCTACGCAGTTATTCTCGTGCGTGGCATTTGAAAGTGTAATCGCCACGAAAGATAGTCTTTTAGAGGGCTAATTTACGACTATTCTCAGGTAAAAAAACAATTCAAGTATTGGCGGCGTATGTTAGTAAAACTAATTTTTAACTCACGCTACAAAAAAACGTCTCTGTTGAGTTAGCGGTACTTTTTATTCGACAGATATATCTTCTGCTATTTTGTTAATCTTGGGACCTCGCCGTCATTTGAAATGTGCTTACACCAAAAGGAAACAATTATTGTTTTTTTTTTCATGAAGTCAATGCACGAGTGAAGGTTGAGTCCTGACGGCTCAATAGGCCAGTGTTTACTTGCTAAAAAAAACAATTGCCACAGCTATTCTAAACAATAAATTGACAGTCATTCGAAAGTGACGATCGTATCGCTTCTGACTCGGTGCGCTTATGCGTGCTTTGTACAGTGTGTCGGAATATTTTTTGTGTAAATAAGCCACACAAAGCCGAGTGCCCAATTATTTGGCCAAATTATATCCATAGCAGTCAACCCCAGAGACCAAAAACTAGACGCCATCTTTTTTAATTTTTTTATTAAATATTTAAATGGGAAAATGGGGCTTGTTTTTGCCCCTATTCGGTAACTGGCGCCATTCAGTTCCATGTGTTCGAGACTCTGCCAACCTCTATTTTTCCACAAAAAATAGAAAAAATAATGTAAATTTTGAATGAGATAATGGTTAGTCCTGAAATTCTGGCACCTGGTTCGTACCACTAGCGCCACAGTTTTGCCAAAAACAAACGTTCGGCATTGCCTCCCTTTTTTTATTTCTTGCAGGGAAAAACACAACAGGGTGTGTTCAGATAAGATCGAACACGCGAGTCCGGTTCGCATTTTTGTTTTTCTTAATATTTTTATATGTTACTCCCCAATATGTGGAGGGAACGAAATCACAAATGTTTTCTAAAAAAACAAATATCTCTAAAGGAAAAAAAAACATGTCTGCCCCAAGACGTGCAACGCCGTTTTCGGGCTTTGTCTGTTCTGTCAAGTTTGACTGCATGTAATAGGCAAACTGAAAACACCGAAAAACAGAATATTTTTCAGGAATCAGGGGATTATAGTTACTACATTCTTGTACGTTTACAGTTTTCTCAAAATTATGTATCGCTGTGCCAAATTCCACAAATGTGGCTGCTTTAACGTTTTGACCCCATTTTTGTGACTCGTTATATCGTTATGTGTTAAAGGGACAATGAAGGCGATTTAATTTAATTTGTTTAAATTGTGTTTTTAGGCTTCTTGGGAACCTGGCATACTGCCTAAATTTTTATAGACATTTGTGACGCATATTTCTATACCTACGAAAGAACTGAAGAAACCGAAACTCAACTATCTGCGTTTCTCTGTTTTTGGGCCTCCGAAAACGGAGGTGACGTAGGAGTGATATCACACGTGAATTGTCGGTACCGGTAGCATTTAGGGCGTCGAGACTCTGGTTACAGAGCAATACGTAACTTGGAACGAAGTA
>JAZHYW010036406.1:0-32239 GCA_037355805.1 Ixodes ricinus
AGGATGCCCTTGATTTTTGTAAATTTTCCGGGAGTCTCATCAATTGGGACAAATGTGTGGGCTTGTGGCATGGTAGTTGGGATAGCACACCGGCTGGGTTCGAAAGAATGCGCTGGACGTGTTCGCCGGTTAAGTACCTCGGAGTGCCTCTTCAGCATTACAAAGATACCACTGAGTATTGGAGAGAAGAAGTTGAGCAGGTTCGCGCTAAAACACTTAAGTGGGGAGGATTGAACCTCTCAATGTTTGCTCGTTCTACTGTGTGTAACATGTTCCTTGTGGCTAAGGTGTGGTACGTTCTTCAGGCACTGTGGATGTCTAGGGCCAATATTCAAAAATTGCATAGAGTATTCGCGGTTTTGTGTGGGGTTCGGGATGGGAGCGAACCAGTCGCACAAACTTATTTCGTTCTGTGAAAAGTGGGGGGCTGGGTTTGGTCCACTTGTTTCTTAGGCAGGTCGTGTCTCGATTTTTCTTTCTACGGGACCAGAGAGATGATTTTTTGCGGACTATGTTACAAGTTAGATTGTGTGATACGTTGCCCGAATTTGTTGTTTCAGCGAGCAACATGAGGTGCCGGAAGGCGCGAGGTTTTTTGCTCGAAGTTATTAGGTCTTTTCAGTTTCTGAAGGTGCGCTTCTCGCTTGAGTACCTAAGCGAGGTCACAAAGAAGCGCTTGTATAAAGATCTTGTCGATAGTGTTTTGCCTGTGCCATTGTACCGTTCCATCTACTGTGAGGGCCACGGCCAAGATGTGCTCAAAAGGGTTAAAAAGATGCCAGTGCGTCCAGCGGTGAAATCCTTCTTTTTCAACTTCATAGCGGGACGCTACCCGTGAAGCCCTGGCTTCAAGAAAGGGCATATTTGTGCCATGGTCGGTCGATTGTCTTTTGTGCAGGAAGCCCGAGACTGTAGAACATATTTTCCTCGACTGCTGGGACGCAGTGTTTCACTGGGATATTTTGCAGCGTACTTTAAAAAGAGCCTCCCAGTGTCGGCGTATGGCATCCGGTTTCTTTGTGTCGAACGGGACGGGGGCGTACCCTATGATACGATAATGAGTCTTGGCCCTGCATAGTATCTGGAAATCCAGGATGGCCGTTCGCCATGCTGATGTGGACGCTCGCCCAGTTCGAGACTACTTTATTGAGAGTATTGTTCACCTACGGGAAGTGTACAGAGCGCAGAGCGAGCAGCCTGACTGGCTGCCAGCTCTGGACGGATTGGTGGCACTGAGGGAGTTTTAACCTAATCGCGCCGGACAGTGCCGTGCCGGACGCTTTTAATCGCTATTCCGTGTCCTGTATTGTATGTGTTTCTGCCAAGCCGGTAATAAATAAAAAAAAAAAAAAAAAACAAACTCCTCGTTAGTATAGTGGTCAGTATCCCCGCCTGTCACGCGGGGAGACCGGGGTTCGATTCCCCGACGGGGAGTCATCTTTTTGCTTCTTCAGCTCTCTTTTCTTTTTCCTTTTTTTTTCTTTTTCCACCACTGTGGAACGTTCATTCAGCAGCTCGAGTTTGAGTCCCGCTCTTCCCGTTCCTCCTCGTTAGTATGACTGAGCATGTGTGGCCCTCTTCTCGAGATAGGGAATCTTACTGTGCTGCCAAGTGTGCTGCTGCAGTGCACTTTGCATATGAAATTTGAGCCCCCTGCTTCCTTCCAATAAAGAAAAAAAGAATCCTCCTCGTTAGTATAGTGGTTAGTATCCCCGCCTGTCACGCGGGAGACCGGGGATTCGATTCCCCGACGGGGAGTCATCTTTTTGCGCCTGCAGCTCTCTTTCTCTTTCCTTTTTTTTCTTTTCCACCATCAGGAACCGTTCATGTCAGCAGCTCGAGTTTGAGTCCCGCTCTTCCCGTTCCTCCTCGTTAGTATGGCTGAGCGTGTGTGGCCCTCTTCTCGAGATGCGGGGAATTTTACTGTGCGCTGCCAAGCTGTGCTGCAGTGCACTTTATCATGAAATTGGAGCCTCTGCTTCCTTCCATAAAGAAACAAGAATCCTCCTCGTTAGTATAGTGGTCAGTATCCCCGCCTGTCACGCGGGAGACCGGGGATTCGATTCCCCGACGGGGAGTCATCTTTTTGCGCCTGCAGCTCTCTTTTCTTTTTCCTTTTTTTTTCTTTTTCCACCACTGTGGAACGTTCATTCAGCAGCTCGAGTTTGAGTCCCGCTCTTCCCGTTCCTCCTCGTTAGTATGGCTGAGCGTGTGCGCCCTCTCTCGAGATGCGGGAATTTCTGTGCGCTGCCTAGAGCGTGCTGCAGTGCATCTTTATATGAAATTTGAGCCCCTGCTTCCTTCCAATAAAGAAAAGAGAATCCTCCTCGTTAGTATAGTGGTCAGTATCCCCGCCTGTCACGCGGGAGACCGGGAGTTCGATTCCCCGACGGGGAGTCATCTTTGCGCCTCAGCTCTCTTTTCTTTTTCCCTTTTTTTTCTTTTTTTCCACCACTGTGGAACGCTGCATTCAGCAGCTCGAGTTTGCGTCCCGCTCTTCCTGTTCTCTCCTCGTTAGTATGGCTAGAGCGCTGTGCGGGCCCTCGTTCTCGAGATGCGGGAATTTTACTGTTGCCCTGCCAGGTGTGCTGCAGTGCACTTTTATATGAAACCTGAACTGCTGCTTCCTTCCAATAAAGCAAAAATAGATCCTCCTCGTTAGTATAGTGGTCAGTATCCCCGCCTGTCACGCGGGAGACCGGGGATTCGATTCCCCGACGGGAGTCATCCTTTTGCGCCTGCAGCTCTCTTTTCTTTTTCCTTTTTTTTTTCTTTTTTCCACCACTGTGGAACGTTCATTCAGCAGCTCGAGTTTGAGTCCCGCTCTTCCCGTTCCTCCTCGTTAGTATGGCTGAGCGTGTGTGGCCCTCTTCTCGAGATGCGGGAATTTTATCTGCGCTGCCAAGTGTGCTGCAGTGCACTTTTATATGAAATTTGAACCCCCTGCTTCCTTCCAATAAGAAAAAGAATCCTCCTCGTTAGTATAGTGGTCTAGTATCCCTGCCTGTCACGCGGGAGACTGGGATTCGATTCCCCGACGGGAGTCATCTTTTTGCGCCTTCAGCTCTCTTTTCTTTTTCCTTTTTTTTTTCTTTTTCCACCACTGTGGAACGTTCATTCAGCAGCTCTGAGTTTGAGTCCCGCTCTTCCCGTTCCTCCTCGCTAGTGCATGGCTGAGCGTGTGTGGCCCCTCTTCTCGAGATGCGGGAATTTTACTGTGCCCCGCCGGTGTGCTTGCAGTGCACTTTTATATGAAATTTGAACCCCTGCTTCCTTCCAATAAAGAAAAAAGAATCCTCCTCGCGTTAGTATAGTGAGCCGCGTCCCCGCCTGTCACGCGGGAGACCGGGGATTCGATTCCCCGACGGGAGTCATCTTTGCGCCTTCAGCTCTCTTTTCTTTTTCCTTTTTTTTTCTTTTTCCACCACTGTGGAACGTTCATTCAGCAGCTCGAGTTTGAGTCCCGCTCTTCCGTTCCTCCTCGTTAGTATGGCTGAGCGTGTGGCCCTCTTCGAGATGCGGGACTTTACTGTGCCCTGCCAAGTGTGCTGCAGTGCACTTTTATATGGAATTTGAACCCCTTGCTTCCTTCCAATAAAGAAAAAAGAATCCTCCTCGTTAGTATAGTGGTCAGTATCCCCGCCTGTCACGCGGGAGACCGGGGTTCGATTCCCCGACGGGGAGTCATATGTTTTTTTGTTTTACTCCCACGGTTTTTTTTTTTTCTATATTCAAACCTGCATGCTGCAGTTCAGAGTTCGCGTCCCGCAATTTTCGTCCCTCCTCGTTAGTATAGTGGTCAGTATCCCCGCCTGTCACGCGGGAGACCGGGGTTTGATTCCCCGACGGGAGTAGATATGTTTTTTGTTTTACGCCCACGGTTTGTTTTTTACTATATTCAAACCTGCATGCTGCGTTAGAGTTCCCGTCCCGCAATTTTCGTCTCTCCTCGTTAGTATAGTGGTCAGTATCCCCGCCTGTCACGCGGGAGACCGGGGTTCGATTCCCCGACGGGGAGTAGATATGTTTTTTTGTTTTACGCCCACGGTTTTTTTTTTTTACTATATTCAAACCTGCATGCTGCGTTAGAGTTCCCGTCCCGCAATTTTCGTCTCTCCTCGTTAGTATAGTGGTCAGTATCCCCGCCTGTCACGCGGGAGACCGGGGTTTGATTCCCCGACGGGGAGTATATATGTTTTTTTGTTTTACCCCCACGGTTTGTTTTTTTACTATATTCAAACCTGCATGCTGCGTTAGAGTTCCCGTCCCGCAATTTTCGTCTCTCCTCGTTAGTATAACAGATTCCACTGCCGGTCGCGATAGCGGACGGTCGTGATATGGATCGCTCCTTGCAAGCGGTGGCGGCCGCGCCCGGCCGCGGTGATAACAGGTCTTTTGCTGCTAAGGAATATCGTATGCAGTTGCCGACACTGCCCACCGGCGATGCTGCAAAGCTCAGCGTCGTTTTGCACGCTGACCTCGACGGGCGCCCGTACAAGATTGAAGACTTCAGGCAGCCGTTGCAACAGGTGGGCGTATTGTCAGACGTGGCGGGTCTGGGCGCCTACCAGATGAGCCACGTCTGGCTGCTTAAACTGAAAACTCCGGAAGCGAAGGCAAAGCTTTTGGAAGCAGGGAGCCTTCAGGTGAAAGGTTTGACGTGCCAGCTCGTCGACCCGGACCGGAGGGAGCTTCGCGTTAAGCTTCACTGGGTCTCGTTCGACGCGCCGGTGGACTCTATTCGGCGCGCCTTCGAACCATTTGGGACCGTCAAAGAAGTCGCGAGGGAAAAGTGGAAGGTGGATGGTTTCGTCGACGTTGAGTCCACGACCCTCGTTGTGAAGATCACCCTCAACGAGGGAGTCTCGCTGGAGAGCCTGCCGCACCAGCTCCGTCTCTGCGGTGGAAACGTCTTGGTCGTGGTGCCCGGGCGTGCGGCGAAATGTCTCCGGTGCCGGCGCACCGGGCATATCCGCCGCGACTGCAGGGCACCCTGGTGTGCGGAGTGCCGCGGCTTCGGTCACGAGCCCAAGGACTGCGTCAAGACGTACGCCCGTGCAGCCGGCGGCAGTACCAATGCGGAGGCCACAGAACTTCTGATGGACGAAGAAGAGGCGGAACAGGCGGCTGCACCGGCGACGCCGACAGTGCCTCAAGGGCAGCCCGACTCGGAGGAAGCCAAGGGAGGCCCTAGCGAGACGGAGACCGCCGCATCTCAGACGGAGCCATCGCCCAAGACGGCTCCCGAAGGAACCAGTGGTGCTTCGGCGAGGGATGGAATGGCGACTCCGGAAGCACCAGTGGATGCCGTCCAAGGAAGGAAGCCCGCGGTCGCCAAGGGTGGCGACGACGACCACGTTATGGTAGTCGAAACCACTGCAGTGAAGCGCCATCTGGATGATGCGCCGTCCAGGGGTGGGGAAGGACAGCTGAGACGCCTCGAGCGTGAGTGGTGCGGGAAGGTGGGACGGTTCAAGAGCCGGCCCGCGTCTCCTGTACGCCACAAGGAGTAGCCACAGTGAGTCGTCTCGGCACGTTGCTGCCTGCTTCACATTGTAAGCTCCGTGCTCCCCGCCTGGTCTTTCTCTAGCCCTTCTTCATGTTTCAAAGACCTTTGAGAGTAGGCACTTTAAACGTGCGAGGTTTAAACGCGAGGCGTAGGCAATGCCAAGTGAGCCGTTTGTTTATTGAGAAAGACCTCGACGTTATTGCCGTGCAAGAGTCGAAGATAGAGAGCGAAGACCGGACGGAAAGCATGGCGCGGCTCTTTGAGTCACGATACGATGTGTGCGTCAGTCACGCTGTGGGAACGTCGGGGGATGCCTTTTATTTATCAGGAAGTCTCTTGGGTCTGTGACCAGAGTTGTTAGTTGCGAGTCTGGTCGCCTGGTCCTGTGCGATTTGACCATTTCAAGTAAACTGTTTCGTATTTTGTGCGTTTACGCCCCTAATAAGGCGGAAGAAAGATTAGTATTTTTTGAAAACATTTTCGAGTTCGTCCAAACCGATAGGCTCGTCATTTTGTTAGGGGATTTTAACTGCGTATGCGAGCCGCGTGACCGTTCGAACAGCACGCAGTATAGAGATACGAGTACCATTTTTCTAAGCGATATGGTCCAGAAGTGTGAATTGGAAGACGTGGGTCAGTGTGCGTCAAGTCCTACCTGCCTGTTTTTTACTCACTTCCAAGGTGCTAGTCACGCACGGTTGGATAGAGCTTATGTCTCTTTGGAACTCGTCAGGTCCTGTAAAACGTATGCAGTGGACCCAGTGTCTTTCAGCGACCACTGTCTTGTTTCTTTTACATTGGGCTCTCCAAAGGAAAAAGCCAATAATTTCAGTTGGGATCTGTGGAAATTAAATTCGAAGCTTTTACAAGACGATATTTTTGCGAGTGAGGTGCGTAAAAGTCTTGAACAACTAGATAAAGTAAAAGAAGGAAAAAGTGTCGGGGCGAAATGGGAACTGTTAAAACAAGAATTTAAGATGAGCGCCATTGAAAGATCTGGTGCCTTAAAACATGGGGAAAGAAAAGAAATTACGGAGCTAAAGGGGCTGCTACAAGACTTGCTTAACGCGGAGAGCATATCACCCGGGCTGTTTTCCGATGACATCAGTGTTTTAAAGAAACGCCTTGAGGCCCTTGATACCGAACGTTATCAAGGGGCCATGGTTCGAGCACGTTTACAGCGCTTATCACGGGGGAGTTACCCACGAAAAGAGCACTAGGGTTAGAAAAGAGATACGCTAGCAAA
Source organism: Ixodes ricinus (assembly GCA_037355805.1). NCBI lineage: Eukaryota > Metazoa > Arthropoda > Arachnida > Ixodida > Ixodidae > Ixodes > Ixodes ricinus. The sequence goes on from JAZHYW010036406.1 coordinate 6,756, forward strand.
AATGAAATAAGCGAGATACAGTATCAAGGGTCTTTGACGAGTGAAAGACAAGTCATCGTGCGTGCTTTTGTTGAGTATTACAAAGGGATTTTCAGTTATCGTGCTTCAAAGATAGCAGAGTTCCAAACGTCCTTTATGCCGTTAATGCCGAAACTCGATGATGAAGCAAGAGAAAGGTTAGAACAACCAGTAGAGCTGTGGGAGATTGAAAAAGCGATAGATAATTTAAAGCCTGGAAAGTCGCCCGGTCCAGATGGTTTAGGGGGATTTTTATAAAACGTTTAAAGATCAAGTTGCACCTTTATTACAACGCGTTTTCGCTGAGGCGTACGAGCTTGGTTGTTTGCCTCCTTCCTTTTGTATACGCATACGATTTTTATTCCAAAGAGCGAGGACCCCGAGCGACTCCGTTCTGTTGGAGCGTATAGACCGATAACGCTCACCAACGTTGATTATAAAATTTTCATGAAGGTATTGGCTGAACGCCTACAAATGGTTATTAACGTCATCGTCGGTTCGCACCAAACTTGCGGCATTAGAGGCCGAAGTATTGTAACAAATGTGCACGTCGCGCGCAGTATTCTAGAGTGCTGTGACGCCATGCACCGTAGGGTCGCGGTGCTACAAGTGGATTTAGAAAAAGCGTTTGACCGTGTATCGCACGAGATTCTTTTTTCGATTTTAGAACACGTTAATGTAGGGTCTCTCTTATACAACGGCATCCGTATGGCGTATAAGAACTGCGCCACCAGTCTCGTAGTGAATAAATCTGTTAGTGAGCGCATTCCCCTATTTTCTTCCGTGCGGCAGGGATGTCCGCTTTCACCGCTACTCTTCTGTGTCTTTCTGGAGCCTTTTTGTTTGAGCATCCTTCAAAGCAGTCAGATACGTGGGTTTAGACTACAGGAAACTGAGGTCCGTCTTTTGTCCTACGCGGACGATGTAGCGATTTTTTGTGTTGACCATGAAAGTTTGTGCAAGGCTGTACAGTTAACAGAGCTATTTTGTGAACAGACGTGCAGTGCAGTCAACTGGCAGAAGTGTGTTGGTTTTTGGCACGGTGACTGGCCCTCAGCACCCGCTATTTTTAGCCGTATTGTCTGGTCCGACACGCCGGCGCGGTACCTTGGAGTACCCTTGGATCAGTACCGCGTCAATGATCAGTACTGGAGGGATGAGACTGAAGTTCTGCGTGCAAAGGCTGAGAAATGGGGGGAAAAGGTTTATCCGTTTTTGCGCGGGCAACTGTGTGCAATTTGTTTCTGGCTGCAAAAGTCTGGTATGTGTTGCAGTTTTTGTTTTGTTCACGTATTAACATTCAGCGCATCCATCGTGTTTTCGCCGTCTTTATCTGGAGCTCGGCCTGGGAACGAACCAGCCGCACAAATCTTTTTCGTAGGGTCAAAGCTGGTGGTATAGGTCTTTCACACCTGTTTATAAGACAACTGGTTAGCAGGTTTATGTTTCTTAGAGACCAGCAAGACCCTTTTTTGCGTACAGTTATTCAGACGCGGCTGCGCAGTGCCCTGCCAGATTTTGTGGTGGCGACGAATGTAGACATCTGCCCTGGTTTGCGCGGATACTTGAAAGAGGTTGTTGGTGCGTATCGGTTTTTAACAGCACGTTTTTCTTTGCAGTATTTGTCCAGTGTGTCGAGTAAACGGTTGTCGAGAGACCTGATGGATGCGCTTTTCCCCATGCCTTTGTATCGTTTGTTGTACAGTGCAGGCCCAGGGCAAGATGTTTTAAAGCGCGTTAAAAGAATGATGGTTCCCGCCTACACCAAGACGTTTTTCTTTAAGTTACACAGTGAAACACTCCCAGTTAAAGCTTGGTTATCTGAGAAAGGTATACCGGTCCCATGGTCCGATAACTGTTTTTTGTGTAAAAAGCGAGAAACTATTGAACACGTCTTCATCGACTGTTGGGACGCGGTTTTCTTTTGGGACGTCCTTCAGAGGACTCTCAAAAAGGACCTCCCAATAACGCCTCAGGGAATTAGGTTTTTACCCACAGAAAGTGCGGACGATGTGCCGTATGACATGATAATGCTCCTGGGCCTGCACAGTATATGGCGGTGCCGTATGGCTGTACGCCACGCAGATGTTGATGTACGCCCTGTTCGCAAGTATTTCGTTGAAAATATCTGTTTTCTGATTGAAGTGTACAAGGCGCAGGAACCACGACCTGATTGGTTGCCTGCTCTTGAAGGGCTAACTACCCTAAAAGACTTTTAGCATTTCTGACACCAGCCGAGCTGGCTGATGTTCTCGTTTTTATCCCTGTTGTTTTAAGTACGGAGTGATGGCGAATGTCATTGTCCTGTTCCAGGCAATAAAGAAAAAAAAATCCTCGTTAGTATAGTGGTCAGTATCCCCGCCTGTCACGCGGGAGACCGGGGTTCGATTCCCCGACGGGGAGTCATCTATTACGCCTGTAGCTCTTTTTTTTCTCCTCGTTTTTTCTTTTTTCACTACTATTGAAACCTGCATGCTGCAGCTAGAGTTTGCGTCCCGCAATCTTTCCGTCTCTCCTCGTTAGTATAGTGGTCAGTATCCCCGCCTGTCACGCGGGAGACCGGGGTTCGATTCCCCGACGGGGAGTATATATGTTTTTTTGTTTTACCCCCACGGTTTGTTTTTTTACTATATTCAAACCTGCATGCTGCGTTAGAGTTCCCGTCCCGCAATTTTCGTCTCTCCTCGTTAGTATAGTGGTCAGTATCCCCGCCTGTCACGCGGGAGACCGGGGTTCGATTCCCCGACGGGGAGTATATATGTTTTTTTCGTTTTACCTCCACGGTTTGTTTTTTTACTATATTCAAACCTGCATGCTGCGGTTAGAGTTTCCGTCCCGCAATCTTTCCGTCTCTCCTCGTTAGTATAGTGGTCAGTATCCCCGCCTGTCACGCGGGAGACCGGGGTTCGATTCCCCGACGGGGAGTATATATGTTATTCTTTGTTTTTACCCCACGTGTTTTGTTTTTTTACTATATTCAAACCTGCATGCTGCGGCTAGAGTTCCCGTCCCGCAATTTTCGTCTCTCCTCGTTAGTATAGTGGGATTCCATTTCCTGCCACCGGCGTGAGCAGACGTGGAATGTCGAGCTCCTCCGGAGCGGTTTCAGCGGCCCTTGGCCGCGGTAACAGGAACATGGCTTCTGCCGAACAAGACTACCAAGTTATCCTGCCAACGCTTCCAACAGGTACAACAATTTTGAATACTGCTTTTTTGCACGCCGATGTGACCATGAGGCCATACCGTCTGGAACATTTTCGCGACGCCCTGGCTGGCCTGGCGCTGCTCCCCGAGGTGGTCGCCTTGGGGGCGTACCAGTACAACCACGTTTGGGCCGTCACTTTCAAGAGCGTCGAGGGCAAGAAAAACTGCTCGCCGCCGGGGACGTCACAGTCAAGGAGGGACGGTGCGTCGTTGTCGACCCAAGCAACCAGGACACGCGTCTGAAGCTCCACTGGCTGCTGCACCACGTCCCGGACGACGAAGTGCGAGTGGCCTTGGCGCCCTACGGAAAGGTGACGGAAGTCGCCAGAGACATGTGGCGGGCCCACGGGTGCGCCGGCATGGCGTCCACGACGCGCTCGGTGTCCATCCGGCTCAAGGCCGGAGTCACCGTGGACTCCCTCCCTCATCAGCTGCGCGTCGCTGGGGACCTGGCGCTCGTGGTTGTACCGGGCAGGGCGCCGCTGTGCCTCCGGTGCCGAGGGAAAGGCCACATTCGTCGAGAGTGCCGTGTGCCGCGTTGTGCTCTCTGTCGGCGCTTCGGCCACGAAGACAGCCAATGCGTAAGGACGTACGCAAGCGTCACGGGGCCCGTGGGGAATGAGGACACGTCCGAGCTACTCATGGATGTGGTCGAGGCCCAAGAGGCGGCCGGCGGCGGGGTGGCGAGCCTCCCACAGAGGCGACGCCCACCTTGCTTTCCGCCGGGGGCAGGGCCGACAGCGGGAGCGACGGTGAGCGGCGCCTTCGGCCTGAGGCACAGCCTGAGGGCGATACCCCGGCGTCGGAAGGTGTCACAGAGACCGCAGCTTCGGCTGTGGCGGCGACGCCCAGCGAGGAGTCGGAAGTCATGAGCGTCGAGGGGACAGGCTCCAGCGGCGCAGTCCCCAAGCGGGCTCGCGAAGACGTCGACGAAGGTCTAACCGTGAGTGCGGCCCTTCCCGAGGAACCACCCCGAAAAGCGGCTCCTGTGCGTCGGGCAAGCCTCAAGCCTAAGCCCAACATCCCTCCGGAGAGGCGACCACCAGCGACACCGCCCCCGTAGACGCGATGGCTGGGCACCTTGTCTCGGAGTGGAAACCAACAGGACTCCGAGGGGACGATGCCCCCGTGCCGCCGCTTTGTGGCCCGAACTTTCGGCGAACCCTTTCGTCGGACTTACCGGGCGGCACACCGAGACTGTGAGTCTGTCGTCGATTTTCAGCGACTTGAGGTGAGCACCATGCGGCCCGTTTGATCTAGTTCTTGATGGCAGTAAGCCTTGAGACAGCGCTTCGCGTCGCCACGCTAAACGTGCGAGGCCTGGGAGCAAGGCGGCGGCAGTACCAGCTGAGCCGCCTTTTCCTGGAAAACGACCTTGACGTAGTCGCTGTCCAAGAGACAAAGGTGGAAGGCGAAGAGCAGACGGACCGCATGGTGCAACCGTTCAGATCGCGATACAATGTGTGTGTGTGCCACTCTGTTGGTACATCGGGGGGTTGTGCTCTTTTTTTGCGTAATTCTTTGGGAATTGTGGAAGAAACAGTGATTGTTTGCGAATCAGGTCGCTTGATTGTGTGTGATTTTTGTTTTTCGGGGTTGCAGTGGCGAGCTATCTGCGTTTATGCGCCAAACCGGGAGAGTGATAGGAGAATGTTTTTTGAACGCGTTGCATTTTACCTAAACTGCGAAAGATTTGTTATTTTTTTGGGTGATTTTAACTGCGTCTGCGCAATAGAAGACAGGGCGCGACAGCCGCCGCTTCGGGACCAGAGTGCTTTATTTTTAAACTCGTTAGTGCAGGAGTGCAATTTAGAGGACGTCGGGTTTGTTTTGTCGAAGGCAGATTTTCCCCAGTTTACACACTTCCAACGCGAGAGTCACGCGAGGCTAGATAGAGCGTATATCTCCGCAGCCCTGGTTCCACTGTGCGAAAATTACGAAGTCAAACACGTTTCTTTCAGCGATCATAGCCTGGTAATGTTTTCAATCGGATCGAAGGAAACAAAAACGCAGTTCAACTGGGAATTGTGGAAATTTAATGATAAGCTACTGAGAGATGAGATTTTTATGGACGGGGTAAAACAAAGCATTGGGAAATTGCTGGAGGCTGAGTCGGGAAACTCTGTTGAACTGTGGGAGCAGTTTAAAGATGAAGTCAAAATTAACGCGATTGAGAGATCGTGTATCTTACGCCGCCAGGAAAAGCAAAAAGAAAAAGAGCTACAGTGTCAGTTAGATTTTCTTTTAAGCGTTGAATGTGCGCAACCCGGAAAGTTCATGAGAGAAATAAAAGAAGTTAAAAGTAAAATGGAGCTTATCGATATCGAAAAATATAGAGGAGCCGTGATAAGAGCCCGCGCCGAACGTCTGTGGTTGGGTGAAACGCCGACGAAGCGTTCACTTGGGGATGAGAAAAGATATGCGACGCAAAATGAAATAAAAGAAATAGAGCATGGGGCCGTGGTTACTCGCGATAAAAAGACCATCGAACGCGCTTTCGTGGAATATTACCAAGATCTTTTGGGTCGCCGCAGACACGTGGAAGAAGGATTTGCCAGCGTTTTTCTGCCACTCATGCCAAAATTAGATGACGAAATTAAAGCCGGCCTTGAGGCACCGATTAGCGTGGGAGAAATAGAGAAGGCTATTGACGAACTGCCTCCAGGCAAATCGCCCGGTCCCGACGGCTTAGGTGCCGCCTTCTACAAGGCTTTCAAAGCTGATGTGGCTGAGGTCCTGCACCGCACGATAACGGAGGCGTACGATAGAAAAGCAGTGCCTCCATCCTTCCGGAAAACGCATATAGTATTAATCCCCAAAAGTGATGATCCCGCGAAACTGTTGTCTGTTAAGTCCTACCGTCCCATTAGCCTAACAAATGTAGACTATAAAATCGTCATGAAGGTCTTAGCGCGAAGGCTGCAAGGTGTAATACAATCTATCGTCGGGCCCCACCAAACATGTGGCATCAAGGGGCGAACGATTGCAACTAACATACACGTAGCAAGAAGTATCTTGGAATGTTGTGATGCTTTCGAGGGTCGCGTAGCTATGTTGCAGCTTGATTTGGAAAAGGCGTTCGATAGAGTAGTACACGACGTCCTTTTTTGTATTTTAGAGCACGTGAACGTTGGGTCTTTATTGGTGGAATGGGTTAAAATGTCCTACGCGGAGTGTTTTGCGAGTGTGATTGTTAATAAGAAAGTTACTGAAAGTTTTCAAGTCCTCTCCTCGGTACGGCAAGGGTGCCCATTATCGCCATTGTTGTTTGCTCTCTATTTAGAGCCTTTTTTGTTTAAAACTTCTTTTCAATGAAAGAATACGCGGTTTTAGGCTGTTGTCGAGCGAAGTCAAGGTACTTTCGTACGCAGACGACATTGCCGTCTTCTGCGACGACAAAGAAAGTGTTTGCGAGGTAGTCAAAGAAGCACTTAATTTTTGTAAATTTTCGGGCAGTGTTATCAATTGGGATAAATGCGTGGGCTTATGGCACGGTAGCTGGGAAAGTACACCAGCTGTTTTTGAAAGAGTCACTTGGTCTTGTTTGCCGGGCAGGTACCTCGGAGTGCCGCTTGAGCACTACCGCGATTCTACGGAGTACTGGAGGGAAGAAGTCGAGAGGGCTCGGGATAAAACGGCAAAGTGGGGGGTCTAAATCTTTCAATGTTTGCCCGCTCCACAGTTTGTAATTTGTTTATTGTGGCTAAAGTCTGGTACGTGCTCCAGGCTTTGTGTATGTCTAGAGTCAGCGTTCAAAAGTTCCACCGAGTGTTCGCGATTTTTGTGTGGGGGTCGGTGTGGGAGCGCACCGGTCGTACAAATTTGTTCCGCTCTGTGAAAAGTGGCGGGCTAGCCATGACTCATCTGTTTCTGCGGCAAGTGGTGTCAAGATTTATGTTCCTGCGGGATCAGAGGGATCCTTTTCTGCGGACTGTATTACAAGTTAGGCTCCGTAATGCATTGTCTGAGTTTGTTGTGTCCTCGAGTGATGTCAGATGTACGCGGGCTCAAGGTTTTCTGCGCGAAGTGATTTTGGCCTTCCATTTTCTCAGGGTTCGATTTTCGTTGGAGTATTTAAGCGAAGTTACACGAAAGCGTCTGTACAAAGACTTAGTTGAGGTGGTCTTCCCCGTGCCCTTGTATCGGTCTCTTTTCTGTGAGGGCCCGGGCCAGGATGTCCTCAAAAGGGTTAAACGGATGCCAGTAAGGCCAGCCGTGAAGTCTTTCTTTTTCAGCTGCACACCGGCACGCTTCCCGTTAAGCCCTGGCTTGAAGAAAAAGGCATTTTTGTTCCTTGGTCGATTAACTGCCTCTTGTGCCGGAAACCCGAGACTATCGATCATATTTTCTTGGATTGCTGGGATGCGGTATTCCACTGGGATATTATGCAGCGCACTTTAAAAAGAGTCTCCCAGTGTCACCCTATGGCATCCGTTTTCTTTCTGTAGAAAGCGAAGGGGGTGTTCCCTACGACATGTTGATGGCCTTGGCCCTGCACAGCATGTGGAAATCGAGGATGGCTGTGCGACATGCTGACGCCGATGCTCGCCCCGTGCGGGATTACTTTATCGAGCATGTTGTTCACTTAAGAGAATTGTATAAAGCGCAGAGTGAGCAGCCTGACTGGATGCCAGTGTTAGACAGTCTTGTCGCCCTGAGAGCTTTTTAAACCATGTGCTCCGGCTAGGTCGTGCCGGGTGCTTTTAACCTTCCAATTTTTGTGCGATTGTTTAACTACGTTTATGTGCCAAGCCGGCAATAAAGAAAAAAAAATCCTCGTTAGTATAGTGGTCAGTATCCCCGCCTGTCACGCGGGAGACCGGGGTTCGATTCCCCGACGGGGAGTCATCTTTTTACGCCTGCAGCTCTTTTTTTTTCCCTTTTTTATCTTTTTTTTTTTCACCACTGTGAAACGTTCATTCAGCAGCTCGAGTTTGAGTCCCGCTCTTCCCGTTCCTCCTCGTTAGTATAGTGGTCAGTATCCCCGCCTGTCACGCCGGTTTTTCCAGTATTTCTCTTTGAAACCAAGGGATGTCATCCAAGATATTATAGCTACGGAAAGAGCTGATTTATACTTCGTTTCACGCTTCCGTCCAGACGCAGCGGATGCTACGAGGGAACGGGACCAATCAAGCAGCGTCAAAAGTGCAAGTCACTAAGCTTGTTCATATTTATGATTGGTTCAGCGATGATAGAACATGCACAGAAACATTACGAACACCGTGATGGTGCCCTTTTGATGCTCTGGTGATTCGGTCATATAATCTCGTAGCATCGGCTGCGTCTGGACGGAAGGTGAAACGAAGTATAGTTCTATAATGTAAGCGATAGCATTTCGTGCTCGCTAGTACTATTTAGAAGTAAAATGCGAAAATGCACCGATGTCGTGTTCGCGCTAACAGTGTCGCGATGTGTACCATGGTGTTGTGAAAGTAACGAATGTACGAATTATATTACGGAATATTTTTGTGATGCCGCAAGAGAGCGGTTTCTTGTGCTTCGCTGGGGTTGTTTGACGAGCTTGGCGGTCCTACGAGGCCACATATATAGGAGAGAGCTAGAAATATGTTACGACTCTTCTTACGAAAGGAATTGGGTTTTGGGGGTGTCACTCACGTCTAAACAAAAACATTCAAGAGTTTCTTCTTTTTCTTTTCTCCCCGTTTTCAGAACAACTAGACACGAGACCCCAAGGATTAGTAGGCTGTTAAGAATGGAACCTTCGGCGACCTTCTTCCGAGTTTCAACGCTGCGGAAACGAGTCATGACCAGTCCGGGAACGTCGCCTGCTGGACGGGGCCTACGCGAAACGGGTCCCGACGAGTACGGAACCGGCGCCTACGTGTCTGCGCCTGCGGAGACAGGTCTCAACGCGCCCGTGACGTCAACGGGACGTGTGTGCGTGCGTGCGGCTTGGTGCGCTCCGGAAGGGGAGAGAGGCCGGACCTAACTGCGGAGACAGGTCTCAACGAGTCCGTGACGTCAACGGGACGTGTGCGTGCGTGGGGCTTGGCGCGCTCAGGAAAGGGAGAGAGGCATGACCTAATTGCGGAGGACCATGGCTACGACGCACTGCTGGCTACGACGCGGCGGACCTTGCTACGACGCACTTGACGGCGGGTTGCTGCTGCGCACTTGCTGCCCTGGCGGGGAGTGAGGGAGAAAACGGACCCCTATATAAGGCGGAGCGCGAGGCTGTCCAGGAGTTCTCTCGGATTTGACGACTGTATCGCAACCATGTAATTAAACCGTTCGTTACGTTACCAATTCTCCCACCTCCACTGGACCCCTGGGTTCTTCACTTCGGGGAATGGTCGTCGTCACGAGCCAGGAAGCTCCCGGACGTGCGGCTCAAACCCCGCCTCTAACAAGGCCACTCCACTAAGCGAAGCTATGGAATGTTTAGGGTGCTTCGTTTTCCGTTAGGCGCAGAAAAACTCCCTACTTTGAACTTCTTTGTGCTAACTTCGGGAAACCGATAATCCGCAGTGCGAACAAAAACGACTTATCGGGGTGCCCAAGACGTCGCTTTTGACCGCGTTGTAGATTATCATTTGCGTAGGTCAGCGTATGAGAGAAATCGCGATCGTTGAGGCGTTTGCTATGCGTCGCTGCAAACATAACATATGCACCACCTTCATGAGCGTATCTCGAAAGGAGGTTGATTTTCTTCGCGCGGAACGTTTGGCCGCCGTTTCCTCTGTGTGACGTTACCGGTCAGCTTTGGAGATAGCGAGATTTAGCAGGCCGTTTTTCTCCTCTGTATCGGTATCCCCTAAGAAGGCGCCGCAACTGAGCATTCACGCCTCCAGTCTTTTCTGCATAGTGCAAGGTCTCGCGGCGGATTACGCAGAGCTAAACTGGCGCTTAGCTGGTTGCGGAAACGATCTGCTGAAACTCCTATTCTCCTCGCTCTATTCTTCCGAACTCCCTTTCCTTCTCAGCCCTTCCATTCTCCCTTCTTTCTTGCCCTAGTCCAGTTTCCCCTACAAAAATACGTTTTGAAGTCGAAGTAAATCAATATTGTTGCAGTTCAGGGTTGCCTTCTGGCGCTTTGGCCTTTTAGCAACTTCATTATCCGGTGCTCAGCATTTCGATGTTTGTTATTTTGATAATGCGAAGATTTGAACTGAAAAAGTCACATCTATTCACCAAGGAAAAAAAAACAATTTTCAGGACGAACTTTAATATTCTGAGTTGATAAACATCCGCCGGTGACGAAAATACAAAATTGGTTACAGCCCAAAAACTCCGGTGGTTGGAAATATTCGGCCTGGGTAAAACTAAACACTCCAGTCGGTGAATGTTCCTGCCCCAGCGACGGCTAGTTTCTTCGAAACGCCTCCTCTGTAGAAGTTTGTGAAACATGTTATCTCGTCGATCCTCCATCCTTCCAGTGCCTATTCAGAGGTCGGTGTGGTTCTTGGAAGACAACGCCAACAACATTAGTGTCGTCCGGAACCATTGACCTTAGAAACGAAAGGAAGTTGAATTTCTTCGCGCGGAACGTTTGGCCGCCGTTTCCTCTTTTTTCCCTTTTTTCACAACCGTGAAACGTTCATTCAGCAGCTCGAGTTTGAGTCCCGCTCTTCCCGTTCCTCCTCGTTAGTATAGTGGTCAGTATCCCCGCCTGTCACGCGGGAGACCGGGGTTCGATTCCCCGACGGGGAGTCATCTTCTTACGCCTGCAGCTCTTTTTTTTTCTTTTTTTCCCTTTTTTTCATCAACTGTGAAACGTTCATTCAGCAGCTCGAGTTTGAGTCCCGCTCTTCCCGTTCCTCCTCGTTAGTATAGTGGTCAGTATCCCCGCCTGTCACGCGGGAGACCGGGGTTCGATTCCCCGACGGGGAGTCATCTTTTTACGCCTGCAGCTCTTTTTTTTTCTTTTTTCCTTTTTTTCACAACTGTGAAACGTTCATTCAGCAGCTCGAGTTTGAGTCCCGCTCTTCCCGTTCCTCCTCGTTAGTATAGTGGTCAGTATCCCCGCCTGTCACGCGGGAGACCGGGGTTCGATTCCCCGACGGGGAGTCATCTTTTACGCCTGCAGCTCTTTTTTTTTCTTTCTTTTTTTCCTTTTTTTCACAACTGTGAAACGTTCATTCAGCAGCTCGAGTTTGAGTCCCGCTCTTCCCGTTCCTCCTCGTTAGTATGGATTCCACTTCCGGCCGCCGAAGCGAACGGACGTGTCATCATGTGCTCCGTCGGAGCGGTATCAGCGGCCCAAGGCCGCGGTGACAGGAACACGGAATCTGATGCCCAGGAGTACCAAGTAATTTTGCCGCAACTTCCTACAGGTACGACAGTTTTGAATACCGTGCTTTTTGCACGCCGACGTGAGAGGAAGGCCCTATCGCCTGGAACATTTCCGCGACGCCCTGGTTGGCTTGGGACTGTTCTCCGAGGTAATTGCCTTGGGGGCGTACCAATACAACCATGTGTGGGCGGTTACCTTCAAGAGTGTCGAAGGGAAAAGAAGCTGCTCGCCGCGGGCGAGCTTCGTGTCAAGGAGGGCCGGTGCATCGTGGTCGACCCGAGCAACCAAGATACACGATTGAAGCTCCACTGGCTGCTTCACTTCGTTCCTGACGACGAAGTGCATTTGGCCCTGGCGCCCTATGGAAAGGTCACAGAAGTCACCAGGGACCGGTGGCGCGCTCAAGGGTGTGCCGGCGTGTCGTCGACGACGCGGTCGGTGACTCTGAGGCTCAAGGCAGGAGTCACGGTGGACGCCCTACCTCACCAACTGCGGGTCGCTGGGGACCTGGCTCTTGTGGTTGTTCCGGGCAGGGCACCGCTTTGTCTACGGTGCCGTGGTAAAGGCCACATACGGCGTGAGTGCCGTGTGCCGCGCTGTGGCTTTTGCCGACGATTTGGCCACGAGGAAAGTCAGTGTGTTAAGACTTACGCGACCGTCACGGGGCCCGTGGAGAATGAGGACGCGTCTGAGCACATGATGGACGCGACCGAGTCCGAAGACGCCGCCGACGGAGCAGGGGGACCGCCACTCCCAGAGGCACTGCCCCCGCACAGCGCCGAGGACAGGAATGGCATCCGTAGCGTCGTCGAGAACCGTCCGCTGCCCGAAGCACAGGCCGCGGGTGACGTGTCTGCAGCAGAAGTTGTTTCCATGACCCAAAGCTCGGTTGCTGTGGCGACGCCCAACAAGGAGCCGGAGGACTGGAGCGTTGACGAGGCAAGACCCAGCGGCGCAGTCGCCAAGCGGGCCCGCGAGGAAGGAGTTGTCGAAGGACTGAACACCAGCGCGGCTCGCCCCGAGGAGCCGCCTCCAAAAGCGGCTTCGGTGCGACGAATGGGTTTCAAGCCCAAACCCAACATTCCGACGGAGCGACGTCCAGCGGCGACGCCACCACCGTAGGTGTGATGGCCCAGGCTCTGTTCGGCAACCCTTCTCGAGCTGGAGTCGGGCGGTATACGAAAGGACAAGAGCCCCGAGCTTGTTCGTCGAGGACCTGGCTGACGCGGTCGGTGGGTTCTTTGGGGTATCCTGACTGCCGGCGAGGCACCCGGATTATTAGTACATCGGCGTTGCAGCGAAGCCAAGTTAGGCACCATGCGGCCCGTTTGATCTAACCATTTCATGGCAGTAAGTCTTGAAACAGCTCTTCGTGTAGCCACGTTGAACGTGAGAGGTCTGTCTGCAAGGCGCCGACAGTATCAACTTAGTCGCCTTCTCCTGGAAGACGACCTGGACGTAGTTGCTGTTCAAGAAACAAAGGTGGAAAGCCAAGAGCAAACGGACCGCATGGTGCAACCTTTCAAAACTCGCTACCATGTATGTGTATGCCACGCGGTTGGGTCATCTGGGGGCTGCGCTCTTTTTCTCCGTAATTCTTTAGGCATTGTAGTAGAAACCGTCGTTGTTTGTGATACTGGACGCTTAATTGTTTGTGACTTTTCATTTTCTGGCTACCAGTGGCGGGTAGTCTGCATGTACGCGCCAAATCGGGAGGGTGATCGAAGAGTTTTTTTTGAGCGCGTTGCTTCTTACCTAAATTCTGAAAGAATTGTTATATTGTTGGGGGATTTTAACTGCGTATGCGCCGCAGAAGATAGAGTACGTAATTTGCCTGTGCGGGATCAGAGCGCTCTTTTATTGAATTCCCTAGTGCAAGAGTGTGGCCTGGAAGACGTCGGCCGTTTTTTGTCTAGTTCTTTTGTTCCCCAATTCACGCATTTTCAACGAGAGAGTCACGCGCGATTAGATAGAGCGTATGTTTCAGCGGGCCTGGTTCCTCTGTGTGAGAACTACGAGGTCAAGCACGTATCTTTTAGTGATCACAGTTTAGTTGCTTTCACAATTGGAAGAAAAGAGACAAAATCGCGTTTTAGCTGGGAACTGTGGAAATTCAATGACAAGTTGCTGAAAGATGAAACTTTCGTTGACGGAGTTAATAAGAGTCTTAGAAACCTGCTTGCTGTCGAGTCGGGAAGTTTTGTCGAACTATGGGAGAATTTTAAAGATGAAGTTAAAATCAACGCGATTGAAAGATCATGTATTTTACGCCGACTAGAAAAAGAAAAGGAAAAGGAACTACAGTGTCAGCTGGATTTTCTTGTAAGCGTTGAAAGTGCGCGACCCGGTGCGTTTATTAAAGAAATAAAAGAAGTAAAGAGTAAACTAGAACTTATCGATATCGAAAGATACAGAGGGGCTGCGATAAGGGCCCGCGCTGAACGCCTCTTTTTAGGAGAAACGCCGACTAAGCGCTCGCTTGGCGACGAAAAGAGGTATGCGACGCACAACGAAATAAACGAGCTACAGTACGGGACCACGGTTACTCGAGACCGAAAGATAATCGAGCGTGCTTTTGTAGAGTACTATCGGGACCTCGTGGGACGTCGGAGACAAAGAGAAAGAGGATTTGATAACGTTTTTTTAAACCTCATGCCAAAGTTAGATGACGACGTTAAAGATCGCCTAGAAGCACCGATCAGCGTGAGGGAAATAGAAAGGGCAATTGACGAGCTAGGTTCGGGGAAATCGCCTGGTCCAGATGGCTTAGGTGCAGCTTTCTACAAAGCTTTTAAAGTCGATGTGGCCGAGGCCCTGCACCGCGTGATAATGGAAGCATACGAAAGAAAAGTATTGCCCCCATCTTTTCGTCAAACGCATATAGTATTAATTCCAAAGAGTGATGACCCCGCGAAACTGCTATCCGTTAAGTCGTATCGACCAATTAGCCTTACAAATGTGGACTATAAAATCTTTATGAAAATCTTAGCGAGAAGACTGCAAGGCGTAATAACCTCCATCGTTGGGACTCATCAAACATGTGGCATTAAGGGGAGAACGATTGTCACCAACATACATATTACAAGAAGCATCTTAGAATGTTGCGATGTATTTGAAAGACGCGTGGCTATGATGCAGCTTGACTTGGACAAAGCTTTTGATAGGGTAGCACACGATGTTCTTTTTTGTATTTTAGAACATGTAAACATTGGCTGTGTACTCTTAGAAGGAGTTAAAATGTCTTACGCTGAGTGTTCCGCGAGCATTATTGTAAATAAGCGCGTTAGTGAAAGTTTTCAAGTTCTCTCCTCTGTCAGGCAGGGGTGTCCTTTATCACCCTTGTTGTTCGCTCTTTATCTGGAGCCCTTTTGTTTAAAGCTTTTATTCAACGAGAAAATCCGCGGTTTTAGGCTGTTGAACAGCGAAGTAAAGGTCCTTTCATACGCAGATGATATCGCTGTCTTCTGCGACGATAAGGAAAGTATAAATGAGGTGGTTAAGGATGCCCTTGATTTTTGTAAATTTTCCGGGAGTCTCATCAATTGGGACAAATGTGTGGGCTTGTGGCATGGTAGTTGGGATAGCACACCGGCTGGGTTCGAAAGAATGCACTGGACGTGTTCGCCGGTTAAGTACCTCGGAGTGCCTCTTCAGCATTACAAAGATACCACTGAGTATTGGAGAGAAGAAGTTGAGCAGGTTCGCGCTAAAACACTTAAGTGGGGAGGATTGAATCTCTCAATGTTTGCTCGTTCTACTGTGTGTAACATGTTCCTTGTGGCTAAGGTGTGGTACGTTCTTCAGGCACTGTGGATGTCTAGGGCCAATATTCAAAAATTGCATAGAGTATTCGCGGTTTTTGTGTGGGGTTCGGGATGGGAGCGAACCAGTCGCACAAACTTATTTCGTTCTGTGAAAAGTGGGGGGCTGGGTTTGGTTCACTTGTTTCTTAGGCAGGTCGTGTCTCGATTTTTCTTTCTACGGGACCAGAGAGATGATTTTTTGCGGACTATGTTACAAGTTAGATTGTGTGATACGTTGCCCGAATTTGTTGTTTCAGCGAGCAACATTAGGTGCCGGAAGGCGCGAGGTTTTTTGCTCGAAGTTATTAGGTCTTTTCAGTTTCTGAAGGTGCGCTTCTCGCTTGAGTACCTAAGCGAGGTCACAAAGAAGCGCTTGTATAAAGATCTTGTCGATAGTGTTTTGCCTGTGCCATTGTACCGTTCCATCTACTGTGAGGGCCACGGCCAAGATGTGCTCAAAAGGGTTAAAAAGATGCCAGTGCGTCCAGCGGTGAAATCCTTCTTTTTTCAACTTCATAGCGGGACGCTACCCGTGAAGCCCTGGCTTCAAGAAAGGGGCATATTTGTGCCATGGTCGGTCGATTGTCTTTTGTGCAGGAAGCCCGAGACTGTAGAACATATTTTCATCGACTGCTGGGACGCAGTGTTTCACTGGGATATTTTGCAGCGTACTTTAAAAAAGAGCCTCCCAGTGTCGGCGTATGGCATCCGGTTTCTTTGTGTCGAACGGGACGAGGGCGTACCCTATGATACGATAATGGTCTTGGCCCTGCATAGTATCTGGAAATCCAGGATGGCCGTTCGCCATGCTGATGTGGACGCTCGCCCAGTTCGAGACTACTTTATTGAGAGTATTGTTCACCTACGGGAAGTGTACAGAGCGCAGAGCGAGCAGCCTGACTGGCTGCCAGCTCTGGACGGATTGGTGGCACTGAGGGAGTTTTAACCTAATCGCGCCGGACAGTGCCTGCCGGACGCTTTTAATCGTTATTCCGTGTCCTGTATTGTATGTGTTTCTGCCAAGCCGGTAATAAATAAAAAAATCGGCCAAACCATGCTGAATGCGCCGGTTCTCGTCCGATCACCGAAGCTAAGCAGCATCGGGCTTCGTCAGTACTTGGGAGGGAGACCACCTGGGAACACGGAGTGCTGATGGCACCTTCTTTTAAATACGCCGTTGCTTTTTTTTTTCTTTTTAACAACCAAAGTGTAAGCGCCAGGGAATAGGACGAGAAAGGCCAGACAAGCAAAGTGCTTTCGTTGCAATCTTCCGATTTCCTTTTGATTCCCTCCATTTCGCCATCGGCCAAACCATGGATTCCACTTCCGGCAGCCGAAGCGGACGGACGTGGGTATCATGAGCTCCGTAGGAGCGGTGACAGCGGCCGCGTCTGGCCGTGGTATTTCTGCTACTTCTGCCTCTGGAAACCCTGACGAGTACAAAGTTATTTTGCCTCCCCTGCCGAGCGGATACATCGCCATGAACTGTGTGTTTCTGCACTGTGACGTGAAGGGCCGGCCATACCGGATTCAAGACTTCCGCGACGAATTGCTGCGGCTGCAAGTGCTGAAGGATCTGGTGTCGGCGGGACCGCACCAGATGAACCATGTCTGGATGCTCCGGCTGGCTTCGCTTGCAGCAAAGCAGAGGTTAGTGGACGCCAAAGAACTAACCGTGAAAGGGGGGCGGTGCCTCGTAATGGACCCCGCCAACGTGGAAGTTAAGCTCAAGCTGCACTGGGTGCCCTATGACGTGCCGAACTGTCAAGTAAAAAGGGAGATGGAACGGTACGGCAAAGTGACTGACATAACGCGGGACCTCTTCAGGGAAAAGGGTTTCGAGGCGGTCGAGTCAAACACCCGGACTGTACGCCTGACTCTCAAGGACGGTTGTACCGTCGACAGCCTCCCGCACGAAATTCGCCTGGAAGGCTGCAAGGTCCTCGTCGTTGTGCCAGGACGGGCCCCACTCTGCCTCAGGTGCAGGCGTACGGGCCACATCCGGCGGGATTGCCGCGTCCCTCGCTGTACGGACTGCCACCGGTACGGCCACGCAGCAGAAGACTGCGTCAAAACCTACGCGTCTATCGCCCGTGACCGCAAGTCGGAGGACAACACCGACTACGTCATGGACGACGCGGAGGCAGAGGAAGCCGTCGGAGGGTCGTCGCCCGTCACCCTGTCATCGACGGAGCCTAGTGGTACGCCCACGCCCAACGACGACGGCAACCCTGACGCAGCGTCCGTCGTGCGCAACCCCGAGGAGAAATCCGAAGTGCAAGTCACGCCCCGCGACCGCACTAAGGAACGCCTGCCCCATGAGCCAGCACTTTCCGGATGCGGTCCATCGGCAACGAAGCCCGGCCATCCCGGCGGGCTAAACAGCGAGGCAGGAGTGGAAGAGTGCCAGGACGAAGACATGGACTCCACTCTCAAGCGACCGAGGGACCCTGCGCCAGCACCAGCTGCAACCGTCGGAACGGCCGCCAGCGTCGTCGCCGGTGCCGGGAGTCAAGAAGTTTCGGGTTGTGGCGAAGCCGCGTGTCCCACCGGACGATCGTCGCAGGAAGGACTCCCTGTGAGTCTTTTCGGGCATAACCGGCAGTGCAAGTGTCAACCGCATTTTTGTTTCCGTTGGCTTTATCTTGCGCGAGCGTCTTTTTTTTCTTTGTGCGAGCCTACCATGTTCTCCGTCTAGCCTCCCTTTCAACGGTTCATGAACCTTGAACGATCTTTACGGGTGGGCACGTTAAACGTGCGCGGCTTATGTGCCAGGCGTCGCCAATACCAGGTGAACCGTTTGTTTATTGAGAAGGATCTGGACATAGTCGCGGTTCAGGAAACGAAAATGGAAAGCGAGGCCCAGACGGAAAACATGGTATGGCTCTTTGAAGCGAGGTATGACGTGTGCGTTAGCCACGCTAAGGGGACGTCGGGGGGTGTCTTTTATTTTTAAAGAAGTCAATGGCGACCGTAGAGCAAGTCATTAGCTGTGATGCGGGGCGCTTTGTTTTGTGCGATTTTTTCTTTTCAAATGTCAAGTTTCGCGTGCTTTGCATTTACGCCCCGACGAAGGCAGATGAACGGTTTGTTTTTTTCGAGTTCATCGAACAGTATTTGCGATCGGACCGCACCGTTATTTTGTTAGGGGATTTTAACTGTGTTTGTGCAGCGCAAGACAGATCAAACAGTGCGCGGTTCAGGGATAGCAGTACAGATTTCTTAAACGGCATGGTCGATCGTTATGAGTTGGAAGATGTTGCACTTTGCGCGTCGAGTGGGAGAGAGGTGCAGTATACGCATTTTCAAAACGCCAGTCATGCGCGCTTGGATCGTGCGTACGTTTCGCTCGACCTTGTTAGAGCGTGCAAGCAGTATGCGGTCGACCACGTCTCTTTCAGTGACCATGCTCTTGTTACTTTTAAAATTTGTTCCCCTAAAGAAGCGCCGAAGAAGTTCGTGTGGGGTTTATGGAAGTTTAACGCCAAGCTTCTCAAGGACGATCGTTTTTCTAAGGCAGTGCGCCAAAAGCTGGAGGATTTGGCAAGCGCGAAAGGGGAGGAGTTCGGCGTTAAATGGGAGTTATTTAAACAGGAAACGAAGATGGCAGCTATTGAACGCTCCAGTTCCTTGAAGCACGATGAAGAAAAAGAAACGCGTGATTTAAACGAACTTCTTCAGAAGTTGGTCCAGGAAGAATGCCTTTCGCCGGGCACCTTTTTTAACGAGATTACGAGTATCAGGAAACGCCTCGAGTTTCTTGATACCGAACGGTATAGGGGGGCTATGGTACGTGCGCGGTTCAAGCGGTTATCGTGCGGTGAGATACCCACGAAAAGGGCGATAGGGGTGGAAAAGACATACGCCAGTAAGAGTGACATCGGCGAGATTTTGTATCAAGGGTTCTGTCACGCGATAAAAAAGTAATCGAACGGGCGTTCGTCGACTACTATAAAGATCTTTTCAGCTACCGCGCGCCCAAAAAGGATGAGTTTGGAGCCTATTATTTACCGTTAATGCCGCGCCTTTCGGATGAATTGCAGGAGAAGTTGGAGCAGCCCATTATGTTATGGGAAGTTGAAAAGGCGATCGACAATTTGCAGATCGGAAAAGCGCCAGGACCGGACGGCTTGGGGCCGAGTTTTACAAAGAGTTTAAAGAACAACTTGCCCCTTTTTTGCACTGCGTCTTTCGCGAAGCGTACAGACTTAATGTTTTGCCTCCATCGTTTTTATGCACGCACACCATTTTCATTCCGAAGAGTGACGACCCTATAAAGCTCCGTTCCGTTGGTTCGTACCGCCCGATCACACTAACGAACGTTGATTATAAAATTCTGATGAAGGTCTTAGCGGAGCGTTTGCAAAGCGTTATAGGAGTTATCGTCGGCCCACACCAGACGTGTGGAATAAGAGGGAGAAGTATAGTTACAAACATACATGTCGCCCGCAGTATTTTGGAATGCTGCGACGCTATGGTGCGAAGGGTTGCTATGTTACAGGTAGACCTAGAAAAGGCCTTTGACCGTGTGTCGCACGAAATTCTTTTTTCACTTTTAAGCCATGTTAATTTAGGTTCTGTTCTGTGTAATGGCGTGCGCATGGCGTACAAAAATTGTGCGACTAGACTTGTGGTAAACAAGTCTGTCAGCGAACGCATTCCGCTTTTTTCTTCAGTGCGACAGGGCTGTCCACTTTCGCCTTTGCTGTTTTGTATTTTTCTTGAGCCGTTTTGTTTAAGTATTATTCGGAGTGAGTTCATCCGGGGGTTTCAGTTAGAAGCTACTGAAGTGCGTATTTTGTCGTACGCGGACGATGTGGCGATTTTTTGTGTGGACAAAGACAGCGTCATCAAAGCCATAGAGCTAGCGGAAATGTTTTGTGACAATACAAGTAGTTCAGTTAATTGGGAAAAGTGTTTGGGGTTGTGGCACGGCAATTGGCCTTCAACGCCGGTTGTCTTTGAACGTGTTTCATGGACCGAATCGCCGCCCCGCTATCTTGGGGTCCCCCTCGAGTACTACCGCACCAACGACGAGTATTGGCGCGGTCAAGTTGAAGCTTTACGCGAAAAGGCGACCAAGTTGAGAGGTGGGGATTGTCAATCTTCGCTCGCGCAGCTGTCTGTAATGCGTTTCTTGCAGCCAAAGTGTGGTACATCTTGCAGGTGCTGCACTGCTCGCGAATCAACGTACAACGTATGCACCGTGTCTTTGCAGTTTTTATTTGGTGCTCTGTATGGGAGCGTACGAGCCGCACTAATCTTTTTCGTAGTCTCAAAGCCGGTGGTCTCGGCCTGTCTCATTTGTTTGTGAGGCAGTTGGTCAACAGATTTATTTTTCTCCGCGACCAAAAAGACCCTTTTTTGCGAACCATCATTCAAGTTCGGCTAAGCACAGCTATTCCTGGTTTTGTTGTTTCATCGAGCGAGGACTTCAATGCCTGTGCGCGGGGTTTTTGAAGGAAGTTGTGGGGGCGTATTGTTTTTTAGTCACTCGTTTCTCGCTCGAGTACTTGTCCGAAGTGTCACGTAAACGGCTAAAGACAGATTTGATTGATTTACTTTTTCCCATTCCCATGTATCGTTTTTTGTATAGTGCAGGCCCAGGGCAGGACGTGTTGAAACGTGTTAAAAGAATGCTTGTGCCCCCGAACGTGAAAACCTTCTTCTTCAAACTGCACAGTCAGACGCTTCCAGTGAAAGCCTGGTTGGTCGAAAAAGGCCTGCCAGTGGCATGGTCTGACAACTGCATCCTTTGCAGAAAGCAAGAGACCGTTGAACACGTCTTTTTAGACTGTTGGGACGCTGTCTTTTTTTGGGATGTCCTCCAAAGGACCCTCAAAAAAGACCTCCCATTAACGCCACATGGCATACGTTACTTAGCTGTCGAAGATGAAAATGGTGTTCCTTTCGACATGCTCCTGCTGCTCGGCCTGCACAGCATATGGCGATGCCGCATGGCTGTGCGACACGCAGATGTTGATGTGCGTCCTGTTTATAAATACTTTGTAGAGCACATGTGTTTCTTGAAGGAAATGTTCAAGCCACTGCAACCACCCCCAGAGTGGTTGCCTCTTCTTGATAGGCTTTCTGCCCTCAAGGAATTTTAACAGTTCCCGACGTCAGCCAAGTCGGCTGAGGTCTTTTAGTGTCTTATGTGCGTGTGTATGTTCAATTTGTGCGTTTGACTTACTTCATGCAATAAAGAGAAAAAAATCGGCCAAACCATGTTGAATGCGCCGGTTCTCGTCCGATCACCGAAGCTAAGCAGCATCGGGCTTCGTCAGTACTTGGGAGGGAGACCACCTGGGAACACGGAGTGCTGATGGCACCTTCTTTTAAATACGCCGTTGCTTTTTTTTCCTTTTTAACAACCAAAGTGTAAGCGCCAGGGAATAGGACGAGAAAGGCCAGACAAGCAAAAGTGCTTTCGTTGCAATCTTCCGATTTCCTTTTGATTCCCTCCATTTCGCCATCGGCCAAACCATGTTGAATGCGCCGGTTCTCGTCCGATCACCGAAGCTAAGCAGCATCGGGCTTCGTCAGTACTTGGGAGGGAGACCACCTGGGAACACGGAGTGCTGATGGCACCTTCTTTTAAATACGCCGCTGCTTTTTCTTTTTTTTTAACAACCAAAACTTAAGCGCCGGGGAATAGGACGAGAAAGGCCAGACAAGCAAAGTGCTTTCGTTGCAATCTTCCGATTTCCTTTGATTCCCTCCATTTCGCCATCGGCCAAACCATGCTGAATACGCCGGTTCTCGTCCGATCACCGAAGCTAAGCAGCATCGGGCTTCGTCAGTACTTGGGAGGGAGACCACCTGGGAACACGGGGTGCTGATGGCACCTTCTTTTAAATACGCCGTTGCTTTTTTTTTTTTTTAACAACCAAAATGTTAAGCGCCAGGGAATAGGACGAGAAAGGCGCTGACAAGCAAAGTGCTTTCGTTGCAACTTCCGATTTCCTTTGATTCCCTCCATTTCGCCATCGGCCAAACCATGCTGAATGCGCCGGTTCTCCGTCCGATCACCGAAGCTGGCAGCATCGGGCTTCGCCAGTACTTGGGAGGGAGACCACCTGGGAACACGGGAGTGCTGATGGCACACTCTTTTAAATACGCCGTGCTTTTGTTTTCTTTTTTTTTAACAACCAAAATTTAAGCGCCAGGGAATAGGACGAGAAAGGCCAGACAAGCAAAGTGCTTTCGCGTATCTTCCGATTTCCTTTTGATTCCCTCCATTTCGCCATCACGGTCCAGCGCCGAATGCTGCCGGGGATTCGCACTTCCGGCCGCCGAAGGTACGTAGCTGGGCCGTGCTGATCCGCCCGTTGGAGTGCGCGGGTTCCAGCGGCCGAGCTTGGCCGCGGTATCAGGAGTGCTGACGCTGCACCTCAGGATTACGAACTTCTTTTGCCGACGCTGCCATCAGGACCGTCCGTTTCAGAACACCGTTTTTTTACATGCCGACGTGAAAGCCAGGCCGTACCGTCTGGAACACTTTCGAGACGCCCTCGCACTGGCGGCACTTCTCCCAGAGGTGCTTGCCCTGGGGGCGTATCAGTATAACCATGTGTGGGCAGTGACCTTCAAAAGCGACGAGGGGAAAAAGAGGCTGCTTGCGGCTGACGAGTTCAAGGTGAAAGACCGTCGCTGCGTCTTGGTGGACCCATGTAACCAAGACGTCCGTCTGAAGCTCCACTGGCTGTTGCATCACGTCCAAGACGACGAGGTACGTGCGGCCCTGGCGCCCTACGGAAAGGTGACGGGAATTACACGGGACAAGTGGCGCGTCTCAGGGTGCACAGACATGGCTTCGACGACGCGCTCGGTATCCATCAAGCTGAAGCCCGGAGTCGCGGCGGACGACCTCCCCCACCAGCTCCGCATCGCAGGTGACCTTGCGCTCGTGGTGGTGCCCGGCAGGGCGCCGCTTTGCCTGCGGTGTAAGGGCAAGGGCCACATCCGACGGGAGTGCCGAGTGCCGCGCTGTACGCTCTGTCGCCGCTTCGGCCACGACGAGAGCCAGTGCGTCCGTACCTACGCCAGCGTCACGGGACCCATGGGGATCGACGATAATTCGGAGCACCTCATGGACGTGGCAGATGCCGAGGAGGCCGCATCGGGTGCCTCGGACGGGGCAGACGTCACGCCGGCATCGGAAGCTGAAGAGAAACAAGGCAAGGCCGACGCGGCATTGGGCGCAGACGCTACGCGGCAAGCTGGGCAGCCTGATACTCCACCGGCTGAGAGGGCTGCATCGAGCGGCGTAGAAGCCAACGTCGTCGAGGAGTCTGCCGTCGACGCGACCATGCTTGACGGAGAGGCCTCGGCAAGCTGCCCTAACATCAAAAGGTCTCGCGTGGACGACGTCACGGACCCATGCGCGGCAAGCCACGAGGAGCCGCCTCCGAAGGCGACACCGCTCAGGCGGCCACGGCTCAACATCAAGCCGAAGGTTCCTGTCGACGACCCAAGGGTGGCCAAACCACCCCCGTGACTAATTGCGCCGGCAGCTGGTCTCGGGAGTCGGGACGGTCCGACGCCAGTTGCGCGTCGATACGAGTGAGGGGGCCTTCGACCTGAGGTGAGCACCATGCGGTCTCTCTCTTCGTGGAATGGCCTTAAAATTAGACGCGCCCCTACGTGTTGCCACAATTAACGTCCGTGGGCTGGCAGCAAGGCGTCGGCAATATCAGCTCAGTAGATTGTTTGCGGAAAACGAGCTCGATATTGTGGCTGTTCAAGAAACGAAAGTTGAGAGCCAGGAACAGACGGACCGCATGGTGCAACCTTTTCGAACCCTTTTTAATGTATGCGTCGCGCACTCAGCGGGGAAGTCGGGGGGTTGCTGTTTGTTTATTCGCCAGTCGGTAGGCATTACCGAAACGGCTGTTGTTTCGTGTGCGTCCGGGCGCTTTGTCTTGTGCGATTTTTCCTTTTCAAATATTGAATGGCGTGTCCTTTGTGTTTACGCGCCGAATCGGGAGCGCGAACGTAAGGTTTTCTTTGAAGGTCTGAGTGCGTACCTTGATAGTAATAAGGCTATCATTTTTCTCGGAGATTTTAATTGTGTTTGCGCGCCAGAGGATCGCGCGAATAATGTCCGTATTCGAGATCATAGTGCTTTGTTTTTAAATGATATGGTCGCGGAGAACGCGCTGGAGGACGTTGCATGCCTTTCTTCTAAAGGCAGCGTTCAGTTCACTCACTTCCAGGGCTTCAGCCATGCCCGACTCGACAGGGCCTATATTTCGCTCGATCTGGTTCCACTGTGTGATCACTATAGTGTCCAACCTGTCTCGTTTAGTGATCATGCGTTGGTAATGTTTACGCTTGGTCACAAAGAAAAAATGCCTAGGTGGAATTGGTCGCTGTGGAAGCTCAACAGTAACCTAGTTAAGGACGAAATCTTTAGAGCTAAAGTAGATGAATTATTTAAGAAGTTACACGATGATGAACTAACAATGTGGGGGTAAAGTGGGAACTATTCAAAGAAGAGGTGAAAATTAAAGCCGTTGAAAGAAGTAGCATTTTAAATTACGAGAAAAAGAACAAAGAGAAAGAACTGCGGCGTCAGTTAGAAGTCTTTCTAATCGAAGATAGCGCCAAACCCGGCGAGTTTGCGTTAGAAATAAGAGATATCAAAAACCAGCTCGAAGTTATCGACTGTGAAAAGTACAGGGGGGCGGTTGTGCGAGCGCGTTCTGAGAGGCTTTGGTTGAGCGAAAAACCGACGAAGCGCGCGCTTAGCGAGTGAAAAAAGGCAAGCCCAGCGCAACGAGATAAAAGAAATACAGTATAAAAATATGATCACCCGCGATAAGAAAACGATCGAGCGAGCCTTTGTGGACTACTATCGGGATCTTTTTGGTCAAGGAGCACCAATGGGCGAAGGTTTCGAAGGCGAATTTTTATCGTTCATGCCTAGGCTGGAGGATCACGTTCGTGAAAGTCTGGAAGCACCGATTAGCGTTCGAGAGTTAGAAGCGGCCATTGACGAGCTAAGCGTAGGGAAGACACCCGGGCCTGACGGTCTTGGCGCTCGTTTTTACAAAGAGTTTAAGAAGGAGGCAGCAGAGGCCCTATATGAAGTGCTGAATGAGGCGTACGATAAAAGTATATTACCGCCGTCGTTTTTGAAATCGCATACGGTTCTCATTCCGAAATCTGATGACACCGTAAAACTTTTGTCCGTATCATCC
>JAZHYW010036409.1:0-14967 GCA_037355805.1 Ixodes ricinus
TTCTTTCCTCGAGCACGAAGCTTGTAAGTAGGCTTTCTTCAACTTGAAAAGTGATGCAGCACTCTCTTGCGTGAGCTTGAAGCTTAACCTTTTTTTTTTTTTATAAAAATGATATCACTGCGGCAAAAGTTAGTTTTACACAGCCGTTTAGTTGTGTCCCTGTCTAACGTAACAAACGGGGAAGTTGAAAAAAAAAGCGGCGGCAACTTCGTGATTTTGCTAAACATGAGTGAAAATAGGAGGGACGTCAGTGTTGTATAGCGAAACGTAATGCAGCTTACTTCTGAGAATGAAGTTAAAAGCACAGTACGTGCGGCGTATTTCGAGCTGTGTGAGGTGTTCATTTGCAATACGGTCGACGATCGTTGCACGTATTGTGACCGCCTTAGGTGCAATACGTGTGACGGCCACTTTGTTGGCATATCACTGTGGGTCACCTGGTCACGTGACGTGGTCATGTGGTTGGTGTCACGTGACAACGTCATGCTGATGAGGTCGTGACGTCACTAAATTTGGCGGAGGTTCGCCGCCCTTTAAATTTCGTGAGAAAAAGAAAACAACTTAATATGCGTGTAAATATGCCCCAATACATTTTTTACGCGAAATTTAGCGGGAAATTTGCGTTACACTTCAGCGACCCAGATACGCCACCCACCTGTGTTACACAATCCTGGCATGCACTTCCTCGGGGCCTTTCACTCCAGTTTTGGTGCACAATTTAATTACTCCCTTGCGTTACACACATCCGTTATACACATTTCAATTACCGCTTTGGCTACACCTCTCGCGAGATTACTTTTTTAAACGAAACACCAGCCTTTACGGATTTTGTGTAATAAAAAATAAAGGGAATTTGCTTAAGGTTATACTGAGAATTACAGTCGTAGACGTCTAACGAGATGTCGATCTTCGCTCACTCTCAGTCGTCGGGCAGGTTCCGTCACATGCTTTGTGGTTGGCGATTGCCTGATAACACGCGCTCCAATATTGACGTCGTAGCCGCGGCGTTTCAATATGTCCATCTGAACACAAACGACAGCGAGTGACTGTAATCCGTTTTAGGGGGGTATTCTTCGCCCTCAGAAGCTGTTCGTGCGGTTGTTAAAAGTGCTCTGTCTTCGTACGCTCACGCGATATTAGCGCCCTCTGGATTCTCTGCCTCGATTTGATATTCCGAATAAAGAATGTTAGCTTTGCATCTATGCGTATCCGGTTGTTGACAGTAGTACATGGCGAAACCTTTAACAACGCGCAGTTTGTTGCAACAAGAAATTCCTTGTTACTTCAAGCTTACTGTTTGCCGTGTATTCGTAGTCTTTTTCGGTACTCAACTGATGGGCAGTTCTCAAAGTGTGAACATGTGCCCCTTCAGAATAATGTTTATTATATGTTTTTTTTGTAAGGATTTACAGATCTGTGTAAAGAAGGACAACAAGGCTGCACCAATGAGGTTTGTGTAGGTGCATTATACGGCCGGGAAGACATAAGGGGCTAATCGTAACATTACCACAATTAAGTAACCAAAATATAGCAATTAACTTTTGATTTGGCAAAACGAAATATGTGCTTCCAAAGAGTATCTTTTTGCGACTCATAGAAACCACTAAATAAAACAAATTTAGAAAAGAAACAAACTGAGTGCAGATGGGCGCTAAATTTACCACTTTTGCAACAGGCACACAGATGGCGTTGAGGAAACGTGGATGATAAAAAAAAAACGGAAAAACAGCGCGGGCACGTTATCACATGATAGCCTTGCTCCAGCTGCACGAGGGTCCCTTTAGCACCCCACCGTGTTTTTCACGTGCTCCAAGTTCTTAGAAAATTATATATTTAAATATTGTTTAATTTATTGGACTTTAATTAAGCTCGGCAAGAGTGTAATTGGAGCAATATATTCATTTTCAACATTTAAAAAGTTAAATATTATCGTAATGGCTGAATCCCTATACAATGTGCGCTAGGCAGTATAACTCAGCCGCACAAATCGCATCAGTGTAGCTTTCACGTGTTTTTCGATAAATTTGCAAGGCGTAAAAAGACACCCTGCATTTGATTCAGCCAGAAAAATACTACGATTGTGACTAGGAACCAGAGATGACAGTAATGACATTACTGTAATGGAATTACAGTAATGAAATTACTTTTTGGAGTAATGAGTAATGTAATGAATTACTTCTCTAGGCTAGTAATTTAGTAATGCAATGAATTACTTTCAGGCAGTAATTTTTAGAAAATTACTCATTACTTTTGAAATTACTTTTGTCCTAAAATAGAAAATTTGTTTGCAAGCTTTAAGAAAGAAAAGAAAAATTATTTTGCATGGTGAAATGTTCTGAAATAGCATCAGAGGAAATAATCGACGGCCACCTGAGCGCAAAGCCTCGTACGAAGAGCTGGACAGACGCACAAAGGAGGGCTGGAAAGGCGAAGGAGAAAAGCTTGCGTATAGACTTCGCTGGAAGGCAACGGCTTACGAACTCCAGGTACGACAGATTCACGGTGTCGCGTCATCACGACAATATTATACTTCGTTAATTCCTAAACTGGCAGTGCGGTGGAAGCTGCAAGCCCAACCAGAACCATCAAACACCTTCTTTTAAACACGTGTCCCGCCCCTTGCTCTGCGCGTGGATATGAACGGGAGCATGGTTACGTGGCGAACGATAGACGTGTGACTGCTCCAACAAACACGTAGCTTCCACCGTTCCTCCCTGAGCTCATGCACTGTCAGCCTAGGGATGAACGTGTCATAGGCTTGAAGGCGACGGGTACATCACCAGTGAGTTAAACATAATTTAAAACCTGAGAGAACAGAACAAACAGATGCTGAGCCTTGTGCTTTCGTCAAGCAAGGTCAAACCGTAAGCTTCGGTTTCTGTGAACAACAAACAACCGGAATAAATGGTTAATTCCAAACGCCTTGTTAAAACCCCAGAACGTTTCGTGCGTTTTTGAGCATATAGGAACTCTATGCTCTATATTGGAACTCTATGCCTCGCTT
This sequence comes from Ixodes ricinus, assembly GCA_037355805.1. Classification (NCBI taxonomy): domain Eukaryota; kingdom Metazoa; phylum Arthropoda; class Arachnida; order Ixodida; family Ixodidae; genus Ixodes; species Ixodes ricinus. The sequence continues at coordinate 3,005 of JAZHYW010036409.1, forward strand.
AGAGTTCCTATATAGGCTCCCTACGGGAGCCAGAGTTGCGCGTTCATCTCCGTAGAGCCGTCTTTCCTGTACGGCATGTTGATCCCGCTCGTCACGTGACTGAATTCGGCGAATAGCGGCGCCGCGCGTTCGAGGCGCACGGCGCGCTCAAAAGCAGGGGAACCTACGCCGGGGCGCGTGCAACGTCTACTTTGCTGCATGACACTTCATCCGGCTCCTCACGTGATCGGATCTCGGCGAATAGCGGCGAGGGCGGCACGTGGAAAACAGACGCGCAACTCTGGCTTCCGTAGGGAGCCTCTACAGGAACCCTAACCTCGCTGCCTTCCTTTGGGAAGTTTATTCGGGAATAAGCCTACAAGCAGATATCGCCCCCCGTTTGTTGGGAAAGTACACAATTTAGGAAACTCGTGCCATTCCTCAACTGGCGATGCTTCCTTTGTGTGACAATGTGCAAAAACTTGGACTCTTTAAGTGTTTTGGAAAAATGCTCCTTGAAAGTAATGACCGTGAATAGGTCAACTATGCTCGGCGCCAACTTTTCTTAGCAATGCAGTTGAGGATACAGGCACGCGTTCTCTCCCATTTTGAGCGTTGAATAAAGCTGTGCGCGGGCTCTCCTCCTCTCCACTGCATTGCCAAAAAAGTCATTGCCCAGTATTGTGCTTTTGGGAGAATAGAATTAGATTGCGTCCGAGGCGGAAGGGAAACGTTTCACGTGACTACTCCTTGCAAGAACGAGCTGCCATTGCCCGACTTAACAAACTGACACGGACCACAACGTCTAAATCAGGAAGACGGAAACATATCACACTTTTAGTAACATCCCTCACCGTTGAATGAACAGGAAAACTGGTGAGTCAACTGTCTTTCTGAGTCACATCTAAAGAAACTATTCATCATGTTTAAGACTTCTGTCGTGTGTGCCAGCAAAACCACTGTTCAGTATGGTTCACTTTGAGGCACGTAAGGTTGTTGCGGTGTAAACAGGAAGATCTTAGTTTTGGTACAAATAGACGAACTCAGCTCTTTGACGTGACATCACTGCGGTGGCGCTGCTGTCGGCACTGCGCATGCGCAGCGCCTCACTTCTCCCGGATCTGGTTCCTGCACATGCGCTGTGTGGGTAAACGAGGGCTTGTTTTGTAAACGCTGTATTGGTGTATACGGTAAATAAAGTGAGCGCGAATTACTGCCTAAAGGTATTCAAAAGTAATGTCAAAGTAATTTCATTAATTTTGGAAAGTAATTGTAATGTAATGTCATTACCTTTAGTCTGTGGTAATTTGTAATGTAATTTAATTACATTTTTGTAGTTTTCAGAAAAGTAATTAGTAATGTAATTTAATTACTTTTTGAAAGTAATTTTGCCATCTCTGCTAGGAACGTTAGCGTTACAGACCCTTTAAATATATATATATATATATATATATATACATGTACGATCTCCTGACGAAGCCGAGCCTCTCGGCGAAACTATCGTAATACATACAATAAACTCTTAGCATAGCAACTCCGCAAGTACGGATCTCTGACTTATTACATTTTCGCGGTCCATTGTTCTCAAACTACTCTGCCTCACCTATATATATATATATATATATATATATATATATATATATATATATATATATATATATATATATATATATATATATATATATATATATATATATATATATATATATATATATATATAGACCATTTCATCCTCCCTCGCATGGGCGCTGCCATCTTGGAGTCACGTGACGCGGCAGCCATTAGGTTGCTTCAACTTGTTGTTCCGCTCCCCCTCCGCGCCTTGGCGGATGCGTTGTATTCGTGTTTTTCGCCGCGTTTCACCGCGCTTTCTTGCCTTACTTCGGAAGCTGTAGTCCGATACGTCTACTCGACGACTAAGACATCACGAGGGTACAAAGATCCTTATGACAACGGAGGTTTGTTTACTAATAGTGGCGGAACATAAGAAGCGCGTATATTTATATCGCGCATTTAGGATCGGAAGGCGTCAAGGATAGTCAGCGCAAGAAGGCTATCTGTATTTAATGAAAGTATCCTTTTTATTCATATTATATCGAAAACAGTTTATGTTGATTATGTGAGGAAACTCGTGGAGGAAATAGACAACGAACGTTTAACTTGTATTTTATCTGAGGCTAGAAATAATGGTATGTCAACTTCAGGCGATTGGTATGTTCATAATATCACACCTACATGTGTATGAGGTTCTCAATCTTTTTTTGCAGTGTAAACATTCAGTTGGTCGGTTTACTTATGAAGTTTAAGAAATTGTATACCATGCTCACTCCCATTTCGACAGTCATTTAAGGGATTTATTGATTATCTTTAGATAACCAGATCAATTTACTTAATTTATTTTAACGCAAGGGTTGGGACTTCTCGCGTAACTGCCACAGAAAACTTAACAGTAGCGAGTTTTAGAACCGCGTGTACAAAGAAATAACGTCGTTTCTATTTCGAAATCCAAACGCGATTTCGGTTCGGCGCATGCGCAATAATAACAACGCCTTCTTTTTTCTTTTCTTTTTTTTGCGTACGCTGTTTTAATTTTTGCCAGTATCTGGGGTCCGCAACATTTGGCGCCGGAGAAAAAAAAGCCGTCTGCATAACAATCACCCGAGTCCATGGCTGTCGATGGCGGATAAGAGGTTTACTTTTGGTGGCTGGCGACGCCGAAATTTACAAAGCGAATCTGTTCAAACAAATAAATGCTTGTTCACACAGGCCCGTGAAGTGGTGCCTAGCGCTAGAATTCAGCCAAACTTTCCGAGGTATTTCTCCTGCGCCCTTTAATTTTATTTGGCCAATTTTACGGAAGACAAATGCCAGATTTAATTTGACGGGCCAGTCACTTATATCATATCTTGAGTAAGCAAATGTTCATATAAGAATAATTTATTTCCTAGGGCCAGTATCGCGAAATGCTGCTTATGAGTACTTTAGGAAGGTTGATAATTTAAGAAATTTCCTACTCGGCTTGTCAAAATATCCTCGAGTACTGAATTTAAAAAAAAAGAGGCCGAGACGATACTACTTGTTTATATAAATTATCCGCGTCATTACACGATACTTTTTTAGTCCGCGAAGTTCACTAAAGGTTGGGTTCCCACGAAAACCAAACAGTGAGTAGTAAACTCGCGAGTTCATCTGTTCTGCCCGATTCAGCACATTGCAAATCAAGCTGTTGATATGCTTCTTTACATTCCAGTGTTAGTCTCTTCATTAGTCGTCTTTTCTGGAAGCTAATGTCATCGGGCACGGCCGTCGACGATGGTAATCTTCCCTGTGCATTAGTCAGGCGTTTCGCAACCGACCATAATCAGCTACATCAAAGAAGTTCGTAAAAAAGCCCGCAATTTAGGCTCAAAAACGCGTTGTAGTCATCAAAGTGGCTCAATGTCACTGTTTTATTGGTTGTGTGCTACAAGGAAAATAATTGTATCACCAAATTAAGCAAAACAACACATAAAACAGCAACATAACCGCGTTCACGTTCAAACCGAAACCAACCAAATTGAAGCAACCTAATGGCGCCAAGTGCGTCAGCGCCCTCTATCCGCCGGTGAGGCAACTACAAAAATGAAAAGCTCTCTCTCTCTCTCTCTCTCTCTCTCTCTATATATATATATATATATATATATATATATATAAAGAAAAAGCCACTAGAGAAAGCCACAACAAAAAAGTGAAGGGGTAAACGTTAGCCTTTACTGAGATGGACATGTGTGGCGTTTCCCAAGGGTTATGCTAAATAATTACCTGAGCGATCAACAGAAGGATTTTCGCTTAATTTGTTCTAAATAAATAGCTAGAAAGATGGTATTATTAGTGTGTTTGTTTCAAAAAAGTTCCATTTGAGAGTGCAATTCGTCTTTTCTACTTCCCTGTCCCTGTTTGTTTGGCACTTTTCGCTTAGCACGTGGGACTATTTGTATCGAAGTGACTTACGAAAACACGCTGCCCCCTTACGCAGACAGCTGAAATGCTCTTTACGTTATACACACTCATTGGTTCCAAAACACTAGGGAAATTTCTTCCTGTGTGTTACTCGGTTGATTACAAAACCTTTATGGTTTATTCAGTCCATCTGCCTAGAAATTACACTTTAGCGGCTTCGACGCCACACCTTTGCAGTCGCTGTTTTTCACCTTACGTGTTACGTAAGTGTTCACAATGTTTTTGGTTAAAAACTGACTGTTTTAGAAGCTATATTGTCCAAAGTTTTTTGCAATCATATGAAGCTAAGGCCCGTTCACACTCTTGCAACCGAGTACGACCGAAGAGCCAGACCGGCTTTTAAGCCTCTTGCGACGTCTTAGGACCAGATGCGCGCTGCTGCGGGGCTTGTCCTAAGACGTTGTAAGAAGTTTAAAAACCGGTCTGGTCTCTCTGGGTCTTACTCGGTCGCAAGATTGTGAACGGACCTTAGATATATCTTATTAGGTTTCATCTAAGGTACGTACCTAAAAGGTGCCGCATATTCTGAGGGCCCATGCAGTGACAGCCTGTAAACATCTAATATTGAACATATTTTTGTTTTGTATTTGCCTATAGTAAATCCTCCTGTGTGTCTTTTGATTAACGCATGTGTGTAAACATATATTGTCACACGATATTCCGCTGTCAGGTCCAGTATTGTATTTTCTTTCCTTCTTTTAATTATTTATTTACATATACTACCACCTTCTCATAGAAGGCATTGTAGGGCCGTGGGAAAGGTACAATGTTAGGGATCTCAGCGCTATAAAGTTGTTCACTACCGTACTAACATGACACCACAATGCATAGTTCCCACAAAGCTAACAGAACAAAAAATAGCAACAATAGCAAAAAAATTATCTTTCAAAAAAAAAAAAAGAGGACGTACAACAGATCTCTGTGGTACGCGGGAACTTACCGGCAGGGATGGTGATCTTTACCCTTTTACCTCAACAAACTGGTGCCTATTGCATAAGTAGCCTGTAAGCCAAAGAATCAGTGTGTCATTTAATAATAATTTTGATAATTTTAAAATAGGTTTAGGATGTGATACTCGGTCAAAGGCCTTCGCCAAATCTAAATATATAACGTCCGTCTGTCCCCTTTTGTTAGTGATTTCTGAAAAGTAATGTACTGTTTCTGCGAGTTGCGTAGTCATAAAAAGCTTCCGCCTAAAACCATGTTGTTCAGCACAGATAATATCATTTCTTTCAAGGAAAGACGAAACATGCTTACGAACTATATGTTCAAACAGTTTGTTCACCGCGCAAAGCAAGGAAATTGGTCTATAATTATTAGTATCACTAGTACTCCCTGAGTTATAGATAGGAATGATTTTCGCTTATTTCCAGCCGTTTGGTACTGAGCCTTCTTGTAGTGAGTTATCAAATAAATAGTATAAATATTTAAAGCACAGTTCGGCGTATCTCGTTAAAACCTCTTTGGTTATATTGTCGGGGCACGCACTATTTTTATTATCTAAACTCAACAGTGAGGCGAACACTCCTTCCTCTAAAACAACAATGTCAGGTATTGGGAGTGCATCAAGAAAGCCTGAGGAACACGGTATGAAACCGTTGTCAAGCGAGAACACGCTAGAAAATTACTGGTTAAAAGAGGCCGACATTTCTTTGCCTTAGATATGTCCGATCCACCGACAACTAGTTTATCTACCTGTTCCTTCTTAGGCGAAATGTATCGCCCACACTTTTCCTGGGTCTCTTTTTTAAAAAGCGAGGCAAAGAGAGGTTAAAAAATATATATTTTGAATTACGTATAGACGTATTTAGTACCAGTTTTGCTCTTCCATCTTCTCATCGTACTCACCCAGAGGAACACTCTTAGTCCGGTAACGGCTATTTTGGCGTGAAAAAGTGCCTCTTTTTTAACGGCTACTCGCGGCGTTACATGTCACGCCGATATTGGCGTTACAAAAGTCACGGCAATATTGACGTGACTTCTGTGGCGCCGTGTAGGCGTTACAATTTTAGTTCGGTAACGGCTATTTTGGCGTGAAAAGGTGCCACTTTTTTAACGGCTACTCGCGGCGTTACATGTCACGCAGATATCTGCATTACAAAAGTCACGCCAATATTGACGTGACTTTTGTGACGCCGTTTAGGCGTTAAAGGTGGCTGGCACTTTGAGACTTAAATTGACGTAAAAAATGCGACCCCTCGCAACGGCTAATAGCCAATCGGTCGCAATGAAAATTGGTGTTACAATCAAAAATACCGTTGTGCGTATATACCTCTTCTAAAAAGCAAGACGGCGGCATTCGATGTCTCATCTGTTCAAAAATGCTAATGTCGGTAAACGCTTTCGAACCCGAAATGCGAACTGCAAAGGGACAAATGACTAAGTATTATCCCCGCGTGCTTTGCGCTTCTTGAGCAAAAAGACATCACAGTCTCTTGCAATTGCTTTTTTTTTTATGGCGGTTGGAGCACAAATAAGAAACTATATGCAAAAATCGTATGTCAACTCGAAATAAACGAACAAGAGTCGAAAACGATAATAACTGAGTTTCAACAGTTTATTGCGGACGTTTAAAAAAAAGTTTCAATCTCATGATTAGTGGTGACAGTGGGGTACATGACGGCAATTTCCTTCTTTATATTTATGAGATGCTTAAGCCTTTTGTCTTTAAGGGTGAACAGAATGCAAACATGAAACGGCGTTCTATTTCTGAAGAAGGTGGAGTTTCTGAAGGATGTTGCGGAGCCTCAAATTAATCCAGCGAGGTTCAAAGTTTTCGGCGGGTTTAAGCACAATCTGTAAATTTTAAAAACAGCCAAACGCTCACCTAAAAACTCAAGACGCCCGTGGCTTGCAGGCGCGTGACCACAGTATAAGCACCAGCCGAACGGAGATGCAACGTTCCCACTTCCACTGGGGCCACCTGTCTCTCTCATGAACTCCTGACAGTCGCAACCTTCATGGCGACAATGGCCGCGCACTACGCCACGAATGTCTGCGGACGTGAACATCGCAGCGCAACTCTTCCTTCCGGTCCGTAAGTTCGGAGACAAAGACAATGGCGAGGCACCGAATCCGAGTCCGACACTCCGTTGCGCGCCTTCTCGTGACGAAAAAAGAAGCCGTGGGTTAGCCCAAAAATCGCCGAGTCGCCGACTCTCCCGCCCCCTCCTTCCCCTGAAAAAGTATAATGGAGAGGTCCCTAACACGTTCCGTCATGTTAGCCGTCGTTAAACCGAGTGTTCTCGCGCCAGACCTTCAAGGTCAACCGTGCCCGGGCCCCGGGACCGGCGCTTTGTCGGTTTGTTTTGCTCGTAGCACTGCCAATGCACGCTGCCTCCGGCGAGACCCGAACTTTGAAATTGTACGTTTATTATTTTTGCGCTCTGAATTTAGCCGTTACTCGTTCTATCGGCGTTACATTATCAGCGTGACAAACAGCTTGTAACGCCAATGATGTGAGGAGCTCTTAATGTCACGGCTATAAATGATGTTGTAACGCCTAAGTGGTCTAGGATGACGTGGAAACGCTGGACTGTCATGGCTACTTTCAGGGTCATTCTCTTGTCATGCCAAAATCCACCGTATGTCACGCCTAAATAGGCTGTAGCCGTTTCATTAGCCGTTACCGGACTAAGAGTGAAGTGTGCGTTTATTTTCCCGCAGGCTCTGAATCCTACACTTTAAGTGAATAATATTGCGCGTAATCCATGGTTTGCTGTGATCTTTGGAGCGAAGAGCTCTCGATTGGGACATAAAGCTTTAAACACTCATAAACGAAGTTTTTGAAAAATAACCACATTTTGTTAACATTGTTTTTTGGAGAAGAATAAAGACCAGGAAAAACATCGTGTCTAACATCAAGTAGATCAATTACACTTTCGTCAAGTGCTTTTCTAAAATCGTGCACTGTTCGCATGCTAGGAGGAGCAGGTTTAGTGCTCGCTACACAGGATGGATTATCCTCAAAGACAACAATGCTATGATCACTTGAAACAAAACCATGATCAAGAGTACTTGACGCTAAAGCTTGAAGACGTGTGGGTGTGGTGACGGTTCAGAACAAGTTTAGATTGAACGACATCTCAGCCAACATGGCAGAATGAGGACAGTTGTGATTCTGGGGGCATGGATTTTTCCAGTTAATGTTAGGAAGGTTGAAATCTCCTGCAATAACATCGTGCTGGTTTTTCTGCACGATGGGCGTGAGGTAGGAGTATAAATTTTCAAGAAACGACAAATTTGCATCAGGAGGGTGATACACACTGCCAACTATAATGGGAGGTAAAAGAGAGTTTATTTTAGCCCATCAGGAGCTCAGTGCCGTCAACGCCATCGATAATAAAAAACTTCAGCGTGTCTCTAAGTAGTATCGCATCTCCTCCGCCTCGAGAGCAGCGATCTGTTCTGATAATTTTATATCCGATAGGGACGATTTCAGAATCATCGATAGAGCTGGATAGCCATGTTTCTGTGATGACCACAACATCGGGATCATGTTCAACCAATAAAATGTCAAGATCGCGAAGTTTCTTAAGAATACTCCGAGCATTGACATTTATCAGCTTAAAGTTACTTGGCCCAAAATGTTTACGTCATGGTCGTGAACTTCAAGGAGAGAATTGCTGCTTTTCACGCTGAGCAGTGTCGAAGTTCCAAACGAATGCGTCACCATTGATGAAAAGCCTGTCATAGACAAGTTTAACCTTTTCTTTGCGCTGTCTTTCGGCTCGTGCGCATTCCCATAAATTATGGCGCAATGACTGCACACGACGCGAGTAGTTTTCGCCAATATATATGTTGGTGCCTTTTAGTTTCATAGCGTTTTTGAATAAAGGCATACTTTTCATTGTAATCATAGAAACGAATAGTGACTGGTCGTACTTTGCTTCGTTGTTCTCTCCCAAGCCTGTGCATGCGTTCAATGGAGGTGACCCTTACACTTAGAATGTTTTCATGTATGTTTACGGTGACATGCTCTTTTAAGCCGTGGAATGTCTCGTTAGCAAATTCAGGAATCCCGTAAATTACAAGATTATTGCGTCGTGTTCTGTTTTCGAGGTCTTCTAGTTTGAGTTCACTTTGTGAAACTGAAGGTGTAAGGTCTAATATTTTTATCTCGCAATCTTGATTTTTTTTAATTTCTGTGCGCAAGCTATCGATCATCTGGTCGATGGAGTCTAAACGATTATCAAGTTTTGCTAGCGCTTGATCGAGGGATGATTTCCAAGTTTTGATGACCACTACGTCTTGAGCCATTTTGTTCTGACTTTCCAGAATCTGACTGAGCAATTCATCGGTTGTAGGGCCGGGGTTCAATTCAACATCGCCCGACAAGGTCAACTTGATTAGTAAATTTATAGCAGACATAAAATCAGTACATGACTGTGGGCTTGGCAGCAGTAAAATACAGATGTTACTGTTTTTGTAACAGTCAGAATCAAATTCACCAACCTGCGAGAGAACGTAGAACAGTTTAGGCGTCATGCTCGTATCTTGCCGCCAAGCCCAGTGGTGGATGCCGGGTTCTGTCGGTCTTATATACCCCAGAGGCGCTGTGATCGATTACAGTCTGTAGATGCGTGACGAAGCAGCTCTGGGGCCTACGTGGAGTGTGTCCTGATACGGCGTTGCTTTCAAAGTCAGCCAGTCCACACGTGGCAAATGTTCGTTCGCAATCGGCGCAGTGCCGTAGTAGTTTCCATGAACGAGGTGACTGGCAGCATGGTGGTCGACTGTCGATGGGTCAGCCAAGAACAGCAGCTGCGTGAGAACGAAGAACAGTGTATGTGTCATGTTGGTATGTTGCCGCCAAGCCCAGTGAGTGTACCGCAATCAAGGGGACAAGCTGTTCGTGTCAATCACTCAATCAGTCACTCAATCAATCACTCAATCAGTCAATCACTCAATCCAATTTCTTGCACGTAATAAACACAGACGCGTACCCGAAGGGGGGAACAAAGAAAACGCCATTAGAGAGGCTTGGGTCACATGCGTATCTGTTTGGTTTTTGTCTGCACAAACGTAAATAGGCGAACTAAGCCACGCGTTCGATTGGACATCGTGAACTCAGGTTGCACATACACAAACTAGTATCTCTGATGTCAATTTACCGCGGGAGCACTGTTTAGACGTTTCGTGCTCAAACTGCGAGCGTTAGGCACGCGCCCATTTAAAAATATAATATGAGAGTTGCAGATCTGACATGGGTGTACTTCGCTCTTTAAACGGGTGTGCCGAGCACATACGCTCATGCAGTGCAAAAGCATTTCAAGGCAGTATACACCTGAGTGAAAAAACTAACATTAATAAAATACACAAAAACAATTTTGTTTTTGTTTTTTTAAGATATAAACATTTATAATTTTAAGCTAACAAGTTTAGTCATGAACTCCAGTGTTGCTTCCTCTTGTGCGGTAAAACTCACACATTACACCGACTTGTTGCAAAAACCATAAAAAATAAAGAAAAATAACGTGACGTTAATGGTGGCAAATCTTTCGAAGCAAATTTATATGTAGTATCGTTGTTGGCGGCACCAAGTCAAACCGGCCGAGGTTTGTCCAACTTTATTTTCGACTACATTTCGAGCGCGGCTACATTAACGCCGACGCGCCAACCCGTTAGTCAAACTGGCGTCATTATTATCTTTCACCGTCAGCGCCCTCTGATGAGGCAAGAATCGTTAAATCGAAGATGAGAATACGGCTCACGAAATAGGCTCGTAATACAAAGCTATAGTACGAACAAAGATAAAGAAAAAAGATCGTATCTGGTTTTGGACGTGTTCCCAACATGTTCTGTCATTGTCGAACCAGACATAAAGGCGGTCATAAAGGTGGTCATAAATCGGGTCATAAAGCAGTCGTAAAATTCATCCTGCTTCGAGGCTAGGCTGGGGCGAGAATCAGCTTCCTGTCCTCAATTGGTAGAAATTTGTGACTGCGCGAACCGCTATGCCTTAACCGTTGTTGCCCCAACAAAGCAGACACCGGTAGTCGACACCAGATATTAAGATGACGACATTAGCGTAATAAAATAGCGCTAGTGTTATCAAGTTCGTAGCAGAAAGTAACAATGTTGTTTTTGACTCGTTTTGTTTGGCGAGTGATAATATTTGCCAGCTTGATAACCGTCTTTTACATATTGTTAAGCCTGAAAAAAAAAAGATTAGCGCGAGATTTTTGCTTTAGAATACGTGTTACTTACAAACACTACTTTCAATACTGTTGTCACAACCACACAAACAACAATTAGATACTGCTGCTACTACTACTACTATTACTACTACTACTTCTAGTACTATTAGTAGTGCAACTACCGTTATTACTATTAGCCTACACATCACTACTACTGGGAGCATTATTATTTCTTGAGCTGATATCACTGAATATAAAATAACAAAGATTACAACTAGATACTGGTACCACTAAAATTACTGAAACTACTATACACGAGTAAACCAACTGCTACTACTATTACTACCACAACAAATGGAAGTGTTGGCGGTGGCTGCGGAGTACTACCAAACGACTACCACCCACTGAAAGTAAAATGGCTGCTAATAATATCGAACATACTTATATACTAATGAATATAGTCAGTGGTATTTGAAGAAAAGCAATGTGTGACTTATCACCTCCACGCTTGTTCCTTAATGATTTTTTCTTAGTCGTTTTTATTAGCTGTTGTTGCAATATCATTGACTTCAAACCGATTATAAGATACTGGGGTTTTGCGCGTTTTAAAAGTACCACAAATAGAATTTGGAACTTTTTTCTTTTAAGGTGCCTTCCGACTTTTTGTAGGCATCTGGCAATGTGCTCAATCTATTTATAGAGTTAAATTAAGCTTACCATTTCGTATAAAATAAGTCAACGAAACCGAAACTCACGTTCGGCTTTCCCATCAAACGACAAAAAAAAAAAAAAAAAAAACGACGGAGATGACGTCGACAGCGATACCGTCGGTTTCGGTAGAATCTA